>QVTF01008527.1:0-24038 GCA_003573665.1 Oxygymnocypris stewartii | reverse complement strand
TGATCAACTTATTCAGAAAACCAGAGTTGATATCTTAAAGTCATTTATAAGTAAATGTATCTTGATTTAAGAATGTTTTATATTTATACTGTAAAACAAGACAAACACACATTTTACTCATTTTACATACGGTTTGAGCAACATAAATATTCTCTAACCCAATCTGTTATTGTTTCAGGATGGTATAAAGGTTACGTGATCAAGAACAAAGAGAGAAAAGTAAGTAAACATGTGTTCAGTTTATGGTGCTTCTACAAGAGCTTAATGTTTTATACTACCGGTTTACTGATTTACTTTGTTCCATATTTAAGGGAGCATTTCCTGCAAGTTTTATAGTGTTAAAGGAAGTCATCGTCGAAAAGAGAGGGTGAGTATGTCCCTCTGTCCATCCGTCAGTGCATCCATCTGTCCATCCATCCATCCATCCTCTGACCCTCTGTCTGTCTGCTCCTGTAGAGATGAGGAGATCATAACGTCTGCTGAGATGCCTCTGGTGAAGGAGGTGACCACCACACTGAGAGAATGGGGCAGCATCTGGAAACAGCTCTATGTGGTGAGATGTTTAGATGTGGGTGGGGTCCTGTACTACGCTCAGTGTGATGCGAGGTGACAAAAGCCATGACTTTTAAAGTCAAAATGAAATCAGAAGTAACAAAGTTTACTTCCTGCTCCTTTTTTTAGAAAACTTGTTGCAGTTCTAAAAATATAACTTAAGTGTCACAATACTAATAATAAAAACACAACGATTAGCATATATACAATATATATATATATATATATATATATATATGTATATTAGGGGTGCTCTGATCAGGATTTTTGAGGGCGATCACAGAAAGCAGTATCTGCCGGCCGATCCGATCACCGAAACCGATATATCTTTTTAAAGCTATCTTTTTAAAATTGTATCTTTTTATCATGTAGAATTATTCATAGTGATACTCCAAACAGTATTTTTAGACATGTATTCAGTGTCTGAATTTCATTTGTGAAAATGGGGGGGATTCCCCTCTTAGCTGACTCTTGTGAGAGAGGATTTTATTTTTTATTTGAGGGGTGGAGGGGCATTTTTCAAAAATATACATTTATCTCCCCTAAATGTTTGATCATCCAGTGCATTTTTATATTTACAATTGTGCAACCATTACTTTGATTTCAAATCCAAACATTGTTACTGAAAATGCTTTTTCATTGTGATTCGTGTATAGTAATACAATCTTTATAGACGTGTTTAAATGCAATAAATATTAGAAACACATTATTCAATGCGTTTTACTTTTTCTTTTAGGCTACATCTAGATTTATATGTTAAGTTGCTCAAACAAGTGGCAAACATTTTAACTACTTTTCTTATGTTATCACAAACATTCTAAATGAACTTAAATTAAATGGCAGAAACAGTCAGCTTTACTGAATTGATTTATCATTTACATCTTTATTACATGCAATCCTGCTGTTCATAAAGAACTTTGCTTTCCATACCTCCATGAGTGCCATCTATTATTGCTTTGTTTATCTAAAAGTGCTATTTTCTGTTAAACCTAGCCAAAAAGCCACATGTGATGACTCCGAAACACAGTAGACTTTAATTACACATTTTCGTGTCAATCCATGTTCATATTATCGCAAACAATGCGTTGTCACTTTAATTGAGAGCATGCAGTACAGCAAAGATAGACTCGGTGCAGAAACGATCTCTGCAGACGCACCGCTCCTGGAACTCACTACCGGACCGCAACCACGTACAGTTAACGCTCTGATCCGTTACCATGATGAGCGCGGAAATATACCCACCATACGCACTGTAAATGGAGTAATGGGAACCTGGCATTATGTATGTGCGCTGCGAGTGTGCATGAGCGCATGGTTTCCAAGAGAGCGTGCGAGTGCTGATTGGTTAAACACTGGCAAGAATTAACAAGAAAAGCAATTTATAAACTTTAGTAATGATACGACACTGCCTTTACTGTGCAAGTGACAATTCCTGTGTCAACTCTGCAGTGTGCAGCTCGCTTATAATGCAGACGCTAGAGAAAAAGAGAGCGTGCACAGTGATTCACACGGGCTGTTTATGAAATGATGTCTCACAGATAGTTTCAAATTGCTTTATATTTTATTCAATTAATAAATATGAATTGTAGCCTACCTCTCCTTCAGCATTATAATTATTTCACCCTATCATTTTTTTTGAGATTGGCTATTTTTGATACCACCAATCAAACATCAGCCATTAATGCAACTCTAATATATATATATATATATGCTACACATACATTTAAATCAATGTTAATTCATGCCCCAGTTACATTTTCTTGGTTAAATAAACATTACTTATATAAACTATCAGAAAAAAAAGAATTAAAAAAAACAATTTTACTTTATATTTTACATTAATAATGTAATCAATGTTATATATCATCTTTAAGGCCTGAACAATTTAAAAAATATATTTTATTTTTGAACTTATGTTCAGATATTCTTTTTAATAGTTGATTTTTAACAACAAAAAAAAAATTCGGGTCATCAGTCATCAAAGCTCGGTAAATATTGGTCACAGACAAGGAGATTAACTTTGAATTTCACCAAGCTGATTATTCACTAAAAACTCCCATGGATCATGCTTTCATGCCATTTTTATTTTGACATAAAAAGTGCAATGTAAAAAAAAGAAAAGTTGTGCCAACTTAAAATTTGAAGGCAACAAGCTTGAGCAGCTTTTTGAGTTCTCTCAACTTATTTTTGTAGGAGATTCTCAATGTTTTGTTGTATAAACTTAAAACAACAAGTTGAGAAAAGAAAAAAATCTGCTGAGGCTGGTTGCCTTAACATTTTAAGTTGGCTCAACTTTTCTTTTTTACAGTGTGGTTATATCTAAGTATGTGAGTTGATGACTTGCTTTTTAAAATTAGTCTACGCATTAACGGCATTATATTGTTCATTCAGACTGACGAACATTCAGTACACACGAACACAAGAGGCGGGATTTATAGACCAATCACAGTTGAGCATATCCAGTCATATCAATCATATCACGATCAGGGGCAGATGGTACTGGGGACGAGGGGGACATGACCCCCGGAGAATCATAGTGACCCGCTCCATCCGCCTCACTGTCTCTACGAAAGGCAACATCGGTAAACAGAGGATTAATCAGGGTTTCCGCTATGTACATTAGCCTAAGTAGGGGTGGCCCAGCCTGCCGCTTCTTAAACATGCACTAGGAAAAACGCTTTTGACCGCGGTGTCTGACCGAGTCCCTAAAACACACTTGTCAATGGTGGTTCAGCAGCCAATCAGCACAAAAGGGGCGTGTCTTGTACTTATAGAGAGAAGAGAGTGCTCTATTTGAGTGCACAGGACTGCTATTAGCAGATCGACTATAGATAGAGAGAGATGGCAGATAAAACAGGAAAATATCAGAGAAACAAAACACGATCAGGCAAGAGGTGTCACCTTTGCTTGTTTCTGCGATTGTCATTGCCATGGTTTTGTATGCATGTGTGGATGTGGAATATTTTTTTAAATTTCACATTCACTTTCGAACAAACCACCCCAACCCCCCCGGCTGACATCTTGATCACCCCTGATCACGATGGAGGCATTGCCTCCTCTCATGTGACCTTCCCCCATTCATTCTCAAGTACACCCCACCAAACTCACAGCACGGGGTCTGTTAAAACTCAACGGGCTCAGGGGAGAAAGAGATGTGAACTTCTGTTGTAACTTTACCTGCTGGTGTTGCTGTTGGGCAAAGTTTCTTTAGAAAAACACTGCATCCCTTGCCTTCTAACCACCCCTGATTTATATATTATATCCCTTATATATAAATATATATTGTATATCTTTTGTTTATTTTTTCCATAGTCTATTATTACTTTATGTTCTGTCACCAAATAAGTTTTTATATAATTTGTTGCAAAAAATAATTACATTTCCTCTTTAGCTGACCTCAAAATTGGAAAAACATAATACCTCCAAATAAAAACTGCATTATGATATTAAATGGTCTGTGAATGCCTTTTCATTTGATCACTGACAGACGTTAAAACATGTTTAAACTAAATTAGATTACAAATTAAACATTATGTATTTATTTCGGACATGATACCTGAACGTCATGTAGTACAAACTGTGGTATAAAGTCATGTGATGATATCACATACTGCGGGATGTGTCGATTAAGTCAAAGATGCAAAATAATAAGTCCATTGAATTTGTACAACCTGAACTTCTGACCAATCAGCGATTTTCTTTGTTTCCATCAGTCCAGTAAGAAGGAGCGTTTCAGTCAGGTGAAGCAGCTCATGTGGGACCTGATGGAGTGGCGTTCACAGCTCCTGTCCGGGACGCTGCCAAGTGATGAGTTTAAGGAGCTCAAACAGAAAGTCACCTCAAAGACCGACTATGGAAATAAGTATGAATTTCAAGAGTCTATTCCACTTGTGTTCTTTTCTGTGTGCATTTTTGACCATGATAATATAAATAATGCATACATTCATATCCTATATGATAATATATGAATGTAATCATACAGTACTATGGTATTATCATCTGATACCACCATTGTACCATTGTACAAACACAAAACTGATCAAGCATAGAATAATATGATCCAGTTGGCTGGTGTAATTCCTTTTCAGAGCTTCAGTGATTCGCTCTAGGCTGTTGTTAATGGATTAGTTCATTGGCATTTTTACATTATCATTAAGGAATTAATTAACAAACCTGAAGGGGATAAACATGTCTTTCTACCACCTGAATGTTAATGAATTAATGTGAGGGAAAAAAAACTCCCTTCCCACTTGTCATGGATTCACATTTCTTGCTCTGTTTTCACATGATTACTAGTTAATCATTGTTTTCTCAAGATAATGTTATACATCCAATATTGGTGTCCTCAGTGCAAACAGCTGGGAAAGAAACTGTGCATCAGTATATCTTTTATTTTTCAATAGATAGACCTGCCTAACTTAAAGCCCTTTTGATTTAATTTTATTGTAGTTATTGTGCAGTAGTTGTATTTTCTCGTGCTATTTCTTGTAATTAGTTTATTTTTATTATTTTCTTACTGACCGTTTAATTGTATTAAGCTTGAGAACTTAAATTAGTTAGACTAGCATACATTTTTGCTGTGACATCAAATTAATAATTAATTAATCAAGAATTGTGAAATTTCAAAAATTATCTAACATTTTTGACATCATAATTTACAGAAAAAATTACTAAGTGTGATCTGGCACGCACGCACGCACAAACACACACACACACACACACACACACATACATACACACACACACACACACACACACACACACACACACACACACACACACACACACACACACACACACACACACACACACACACACACACACATAGTTTGTCATGAAATACAATTCCTTATATCGTAATGTAAGAGTTTTCATAGTGACATTATACAAGCATTTGATACAAATACAAACATTTTAATATTTTGAATATAATATGTCAGGGTTATGATTGTTAACTAAACACTAAAACTTAAATAATATACAGACGAAGAACGTAAAACTAAGTGAAATATTGATGAAAAACTTAAATGTGTTTAAAAAATAAATAAATACTGTAAATAAATCCAAACTACAATTAAACTTAAACTGGAATAAAACCATATAAGTAATATATATATATATATATATATAAAACTAATTATAATTAAAAATATAAGCCAGTTAAATATTCAACAAAACTACACTAAATGAGAAGTTATTCATTATACTGCCAGATTACTTTACTCAAAACAACAACACAATTTGTGTGAATCTATGTCAGCTGTGGGCTTTTTCTGGGATGTTGCTTCCTGTGAGGTGCAAGAAAGAGTCTTAATGAAATGTAGAAAGTCACGCCTGAGGTGCATCATGGGACTCGCGCTTCTCCAGCAGAGCTCCGGGCAAGAGCACATCTGTCAGAAAGTTTCAAGGACCTGTGTGTGTGCTCTGAATTCTCACGTGTATCATGTGTGTGTGCGAGTACAAACACTCAAATAGCTGTTATATTAAGTGTTACTCTGCCTCCAGGATCTTGGAGCTGGATGTGGTGGTACGGGACACCGATGGGAATATCCTGGACCCCGAGCGAGCGAGCAGTTATCAGCCTCTTCAGAGCACACGAGGACGCTACGGCCAAGATTGCAGAGCGCATTAAAGAGGAACAGGTTTTAATTTCACTTACATTTAAAGGTTTTCAGATGAAACGACAAGGAGCTTCTCGAATGTTCAGGAATCAGAAAGAGAGTTTGTAGTTTTTAATGAGACAATTTTAGATGTTCAGGGTGACTGAACAAATTAAATCAATGAACTCCCACGGCATTACCTTTCTTCGGTCCGGTTCTGCTGTGAATCCATACTTAATATCCTCCTGTAACTCAACTGCAGTAATTTAATGACCTCGCCTGAAGTGGATCAAACTAAACCGAACTTCATTTAAATAATTCATTTGCCAGAACCCCCTCCGAACTGCATAATAATACCATGTCAACCACCCAGACACCATGGCAACCACTCAGAAATGCCTTCGCAACCACCCAAACACCCTAGCAACTGCATAATAATTCCCTAGCAACTACTTAGCAACATCTTTGCAACCACCAAGACACCCTAGCAGCTGCATATTAATGTCCTAGCAACAACACAGACATCCTAGAAACAACTTAACTATGAATTTGTAACCACCCAGACACCTTATAAACTCCACAATATAACTAGCAACCACTTAGCAACATCTTCACAATTAACTAGACACAAATCAGCTGGATAATAGTGTCTTGGCAACCACCCAAAACATCCTAGTGACAACCAGGAAACACTAGCAACTGCATTATTAATAGTCTCTAGCAACCGCCTAGAAACCGTAGCAGTAATCACATAATAATTTTCTAGCAACCACCCAGACATCCTAGCAACCACTCGACAATGCCTTCACAACCACCCAGAAACCCTACCAACTTAGAAACCACTTGGCAACACCTTGATAACCATTCGGAACCCCTTAACAATTACCCACACTCCTCAGCAACCACTTAGACATCACAGAAACCACTTGGCAACACCTTGGCAACCATTCAGAATACCCTAGCAATCACGCAGACTCCATAGCAACTGCAGAAAATACCACAGCAACCACCCAGACACCCACTTGGCAAAACTTTGGCCTCGTAATATGTACCACTATAATGTGCAACATCAAAAACTCAGAATAGCCTAGCAACTACATAATAATGCTACTTATTAAGACACCTTAGAGACCACTTGACAACACTTTGGCACCTAGTAACTGCATAATGTACCACAGCAACCACCCAGACACATTAGAAAACACTTGGCAACATATTGGATACCATCCAGAACACCCTAGCAATCACCCAGACTCCCTAGCAACTGCATAAAATATCACAGCAACCACCCAGACACACTAGAAACCAATTGGCAACACTTTGGCACCTAGTAATATGTAATATGTACCACTATAATGTACCACAGCAAACACTCAGAATAGCCTAGCAACTGCATAATAATGCCATAGGAACCACCCTGATTCCCTCTCAACCACTAAGCAATGCCTTAGCAACACATTAGCAACCCAGCAAGTGCTAAATAAGACTCTAGTATGGTGGTAGTAAGATTTAGTCAGGTTTATTTCGGTGAATTTAAACTCTGTTTAACATCAGCTCCTGTCTCTTCTGCTCTGCTCTGTGTAGTCCAACGTTCAGATGGATCATTCCGGCATATCCGCGCGGATCCAGTCTTCTCCCACACACAGCCTGTATGTCTTTGTGCGTAACTTTGTGTGTCGGATCGGCGAGGATTCTGAGCTCTTCATGTCTCTGTACGACCCCATCAAGCAGACCAACATCAGGTGCGCCTCACTGACACACTCTTGAATGATCAGTCCAGAGGAGTTTGTCATTATTACACACACTCTGTCTCTGTTTCTCTGTAGTGAGAATTACTTGGTCCGCTGGGGAGATAAAGGTTTGCCGAAGGACATTGAGATGCTCAACAGTCTGAAGGTGGTCTTTACAGTAAGTCACTTACAGATTTCACTTGGGAGTCTGTCTTGGGTAGCAACTTTGGAAGCCTATTTCTGCTACATAAGAAACAACATTTGGTGAATCATATTTGTGAGATTGACAAGCTGTGATTGTGAGATAAATCGAAATTATGAAATAAAAAGTCAAATTACATGATCTCTCTCTCTCTCTCTCTCTCTCTCTCTCTCTCTCTCTCTCTCTCTCTCTCTCTCTCTCTCTCTCTCTCTCTCTCTAAAGGATCTGGGGAATAAAGACCTTGGCAGAGAGAAGATCTATCTGATCTGTCAGATTGTGCGTTTGGGCCGTATGGATCTGAAAGAAGCTAATCATAAGAAATGGACGACGGGCCTGCGGAGGCCGTTTGGTGTCGCTGGTAAATATTAGGGTGAATGTTCTCATTTGATCTGCATGTAGCATACAGACACACAGCTGATATATCTGTGCCTATTGGCAGTGATGGACATCAGCGACATCATCAAAGGAAAGACAGAATGCGATGAAGAGAAGCAATATTTCATTCCATTTCATCCGTAAGTCTTTCCTCTCCCTGTGTTTTGTTCATCCACGTATCTTAAAGAAATAGTTCAAATATATGATATATATATATATATATATATATATTAATGGTACTCTGATCAGGATTTTTGAGGCCGATCGCTGACCACACAATCAGTATCGGCCTATACCGATCTTTTTAAAGCCTTATTTGTATCATGTATAATTATTTATAGTAATACTACAACCAGGAATTTTAGACATTTATTCAGTGTCTGAATTTCATTTTTTGAAAATATGGGAATATCCCTCTTATAGCTGACTCTTGTGAGAGGGGATTTTTTTTTTCATTTGATGGGTGAATATATATATTTATAATAGCACACGTACAATTTACATTTCAGAGATTATTACAAATGCATTATTAAATGCTAAAACTGAATACATTTAAATGAACAAATTTGGCGTTGCATTTGCATCCCTGTGAAAGCAGGGGTTGCTGCAGCCCCTAATCACCCCTACTATCCACTGGTTTGTTCTGTCATTCCACACAGACTGGATGATGATGAGATCAAATCTCTGTGTGGAGCACTGGCTGTTGTTGGATGATGAATTTACACATCATCATCCTGTTCAAAAGTTTACAACCCCCTAGTTTTTAATGCATTGTGTTGCCTTCTTGAGCAACAGTAAATATTTTAACCTTTCGTAAAAGTTGTGTACGAGTTCCTCAGTTGTTGTGTATATATGGATCTCAAAATCACACAGTCACCTTTAGAAAGGGTTAAAATATGCAGAAGATGCTGGGAAACCAAATAATGTGCAGGAGCTAGAGGATTTTCTGAAGAACAGCAGGCAGTTGAATTGCTCAGGACAAACAAGGGACTCATGAAATCACAAAATATAAAAACAGTCGTGGATCATCCAGGAAATGACACATAGTGTTAAGATTTAAGGGTATGTAAACTTTTGAATGAGGTCATTTTTATAAATTCAGTTATTATTTTGTCTTGTGGAGTATATGTAAACATATGTTATGTGAAATAGCTTATTCAAGACAGTACAACAAAAATAACATGCAATTTTCATGATCCCTCTTATTCTGTTTCAATTATTAACATTTTGCACATTCTGCAAGGGGTATGTAAACTTATGAGCACAACTGTGTAAGATATTTATGTATGTATGTATATATATATATATATCATTAATATGGCATTACAAATGTAAAAAAAATTAAATAAACATATTCTACATTTAAATGTAACCATTAAATAAGTATATAATATTTGTTCATGTTATTATTGAAAGTAATTATTTTATTCTCTGTTTTCGTGTGTGTGTGTGTGTGTGTGTGTGTGTGTGTGTGTTTGTAGGGTTATAGCTGAGAATGACTTTCTTCACACTCTCCTTAACAAAGTGACGACGTCGCGAGGTGACAGCGGAGGTCAAGGTATGTCTCAGTGCTGTTATCTCTTCTCAAATGAAAGCACAGCATCACCACTGTCTCTGCTAATGCTTTAACACTCACTGGACCATAATCCTGTCTGTCCACACTCACACACAGAGACACAATACAGCAGAACAGAGAGAGTAAGTGATGAGAGCTGATGAGCTTTACGACTGTCATTAAAACAGACATTAGAGAATGAGATGAGGGGTAAAGGACAAACAAAAACAGTTAAACTTAATTTATGTTATTTTACCTCGTTCATCCCCCATAAACTCCTGCTAAAAAATCATACGCTTTCTCTAAATAATATTTTGAAATCACTGTAGCAGACTTACTGTACTATAGAAAGGTTCCATGTATTTCTGTCATGATCCTGATAATGAAACTAATATAAAATATTAAACACCATGTCAGGTCTGTGGGTCACCATGAAAGCTCTAGTGGGTGACATCATCCAGATCCGAAAGGAATATCCCCACCTGGTGGACCGGAGCACCGTGGTTGCACGAAAACTGGGTTTTCCTGAGATCATCATGCCGGGTGACATCCGTAACGACATCTACCTCACGCTGCACACCGGAGACTTCGACAAGTACAATAAAACCTCACAGAAGAACGTGGAGGTCATTATGCTGGTGTGTGATGAGGAGGGGAAGGTCGTGCTGGTGAGTGTGATCTCTGACCTTGAGGTCAAAGGTCAGTCTGTTCTGGTTGGGGCAGGGTTTTCTGTGTTGATTGACAGCTGTCTTGTATTATTGTGCAGAACTCAATCTGCCTGGGAGCTGGAGATCGGCCTGTAAACGAATATAAATCAGTCATTTACTACCAGATCAAACAACCTCGCTGGATGGAAACTTTTAAGGTAAGAAGAGAGTGAGACATTGAGCTTAATACCAGCCGTCAGCCGTCTTTGCATTGCAGGTCTGGTACAAAAGCATATATATATATATATATATATATAATATTAGTGCTGTCAATCGATTAAAAATAAAACTAATCTCAAATTAATTGCGATTAATCCCACTTAACATTAAAGTTTTTAAATTTACTTTTATATTGCAATAATTATTTTCATTTTCAATGTTCAAATGTACAATGAACAAACAACATAAATACAGTATATATTTAATATTTCTTTAATTACATATTTTTATGATTGAAGGCCAGCATCCCTGATATCAATATGTCTCTATAAAATAGTTTTTTCCCTTTAATATTTAACCATTGACTGTAGCCATTCAGCATTACAGTGTAATTGAGAGATATCAATTTGAACATTTATTAGATTTAACTTCTAATTTAAGAGAACTTAAAACAATCTTCACATGAACCCATAACAAATGATATATTTAGTTACCTGTGCCCTTCAGCCGAAATATACAGAAAATTAATAGTTACCTAACTCTAAATTCTAAATTAACTATGGTTATTATATATATTTATATAAGCTGGTTATTAGCTTATTTGCCTGCTATTGCTTAAAAAGCTGCTGCTGAAAGTGACACGGATCTGACACGTATCTTATTTTCTCACAACTCTCTTAACCTTTTCTGACCCACCTCAGGTCTTAAAATCTCTACTAATGAGCGGACGAGTTGAATCGGGTGTGTTAGATGAGGGAGGGACTCCTGGGGTGCCTCTGGACAGTTTTTAAAACCATTTCAGAGACATGTTCTTAAATGTGACGCATACATAACACAGTTTTAACGCAGCTTTAATCGCCTTTTTGGTAACTTCATGCCTTAACTGACGGCACAACTAGGACATTGCATGCACGTAGTTTCTTTCGCTGGTTGATATAAAATTATACAGGCTACAGCGCGCGCCGGCACCTTTGTGCATGAAAGAAAAAGAACCAAACTAAAGAAAAAAATCTAAAAAATCTTGCCTTTTGGAAAAAGGGCACTTAGTCAGAGGCCAAATAAAAAAGCTGCTTGAGCATCACTTCTGTGCATGTGTATGTCAAACAGCATTGACAGCTCATTTTTCTTCCAACATATTACATGTTTTTAGGTGAAACACGGTGTTTAACAAAATACACTTTTATCCATCTATTATACATTTATGGAGTCAGGTGATTTGGAGTGGAGCAATTATACCAGGAACATGCATTATGAAAGCAGATCAATTAGATGCTGAGATCAAAGTTAATTTCTCAAGCACAAATATTCCTGTATTCTGCCCGGTTTTCAGTCTGTATGTAGTAATGTTTTTCTCCGGCCTGTAGGTGGCGATCCCTCTGGAGGAGATGCCCAGAATCCATCTGCGCTTCATGTTCCGTCATCGATCCTCACAGGAGTGTAAGTTTAGCAGCTTTCGTGTTTTCTGCAGTCATGTCAGTTTATTTTTATATATATCTGAAGACACCAGTGAAAATGTGACATCAAGACATAATAAAAAAATGGCATAACCTGTTAGCATGTCCCGATACCTCTGAACCATCTTGCCACATATTGAAAAGTATATACTTTACGATCAGCAGTTTTGCAGTGCATACTAAAGTAGATGTATGCAAAAACTGGGATTCTGGCCCAATCTCAAAAACAACTCAAATCAGATCCAGAGTTTAGCGGATTGAAAAACAACACATTTGTTTCTAAATCCTCATTCTAGAAATGAGGTTTGAGAGATGAGTGTTTTATTTTATGTTAGCTATTGAATTATAGCATTCATTAAAAGCCACATAATTCTTATTTAGATTCTGAATATCCAATCTGTCATATACTACCAACTATAATGCTGAATGGTACTGGAAATGAATTTAGATATGAATAAAGGTGTAATTTGTGTTATGCAGCGAAGGACAAGAGTGAAAGGAACTTTGCGATGGCGTTTGTGCGTCTGATGAAGGAAGACGGGACCGTTCTGAGAGATGGCATACATGAGCTCACTGTCTTTAAGGTCAGAAACACATATACATAATGGACCCTTTTCACAAGACTGTGATGACGCATGTAATGGTTATCAGCATCGTAAATCCTCAAAAGTTTTTGATATTTGTATTTAAAAAAAATGTTTTATGTATAACACTAATCTTTGTATTATATTACCTTTGCATCAAATTGCAAAAAAATAGTTTATGCTAATGTGAGGGTGTTTCTAATACAGCGTCTGTGGGATGGATGGTAAATTTGACATAATTTGCTCTTCTGACTGCCGTAATCAGTCTCTCTCAATTTATTTATTTTATTTAAAATAATGAAATCCCTATTGTAGAGTTTTGAAATTTGAACAAAATGGGAATTACATTTTTTTGTGGTACTCTCCCATTCACTGCTCTTCAAGTTAACCCAACTATGACGACTTCCGCTGCCGAGAAAGCCGGAAATGTGAAAAAGGTCTATAAAGCCAAAAATGGATGGACATATAGACATATTTTACATGGATTTTTTAAGTGGATTGTGACAATGCAAAACATTTTGATCTACCATTTATTTTTAAAACAATTATTTTTGTTAAAGTCATATACACATTAAAGGTACAGGTACAGGTTTTACACTCTTTATTATTTTGCATGATTTGTTAGTCTCCTTGTCACGGACGTACAGGGGGATCCAGGAACGAGGAGACGTGGAACTTCGTTCAAACACTTTATTACAAACACGGAGATCGCGGGAGACATGAACACAGAGGAATGACGTTAAGACTCGACAAAGACACTGGGAACACTGAGGACTTATAAAGGGAAGGAAATGAAGGAGCAAACAAGATAATTAATAACACAGGGCTGGGGACTAATCAACTAAAGACACAGTGCTGGGAACTGATAATTACAAATGACGACAGGAACAGGAACTGACCAAATATGGGCACGAGAGGAGGGGAAACACAAGACACAGAGAACACAGACCTGACATTACTCCCCCCTCCCGAACGGTGCGTCCCGCACCGTACACCATCCAACGGGGAGGGGGGGTGGGCGCTCTGGAGGCCTCAAGGGACACGGAGACAGGACAGGACAGGAGGCCTCCAGGGCGGCGCCCGTTCCGGGAGCCATGGCAGATCGGGGAGCTCGGGCGGCCATGGCGGGTCAGGGGACTCGGGTGGCCATGGCGGGTCAGGGAACTCAGGAGGCCATGGCGGAGCAGGGGGCTTGGGTGGCCCGGGTGGATCCAGGGACTCAGGAGGCCATGGCGGAGCGAGGAGCATGGGAGGCCATGGCGGGTCAGGGGACTCGGGAGACCATGGCGGATCGGGGAGCTTGGGTGTCCATGGTGGATCCGGGGACCCAGGAGGCCATGGCGGAGCAGGGGGCTTGGGTGGCCCGGGTGGATCCAGGGACTCAGGAGGCCATGGCGGATCGGGGAGCATGGGCGGCCCGGGTGGATCCAGGGACTCAGGAGGCCATGGCGGGTAGTCCCCCCCCAAAATTTTTTTGGGGAAATTCCCCAGCAGCTGCTCTGGAGAGCTGGACGGGACCGGCAGGGGATTTTGAGAGCTGGACGGGACCAGCAGGGGCTCTGGAGAGCTGGACGGAGCCAGCAGGGGCTCTGGAGAGCTGGACGGAGCCAGCAGGGGCTCTGGAGAGCTGGACGGAGCCGGCAGGGGTTCTGGAGAGCTGGACGGGGCCGGCAGGGGCTCTGGAGAGCTGGACGGAGCCGGCAGGGGCTTTGGAGAGCTGGACGGAGCCGGCAGGGGCTCTGGAGAGCCGGACGGAGCCAGCAGGGGCTCTGGTGAGCAGGACGGAGCTAGCACTGGAGGATGCTGGCGAGGAGCCGGCACTGGAGGACGCTGGCGAGGAACCGGCACTGGAGGACGCTCTGACAGCGCAGCGTCTCGGGGGCGCTCTGGCAGCGCAGCGTCTCGGGGGCGCTCGGGAAGCGCAATCTCTCGGGGGCACTCGGGAAGCGCGGGCTCTCGACGGCGCTCGGGAAGCGCGGGCTCTCGACGGCGCTCGGGAAGCGCAATCTCTCGGGGGCGCTCGGGAAGCGCGGAACTGGAAGGTGAGCTGGGCGGGACCAGCGGAGACGAAGATGAGCTGGTTCCGACTCGGGACCGGAAACTTCCCAGACACCGGAAAATACCCTCTCTCCAACACAATCCCGTGGTGTCTGGGAGATCCATGGGGCGATGGTAAGAGGCCCCGAGCCGAAACAGGTGGAGGATGGCCACACGTGCATCTCCGTCCCCGCCGCGAGCCCGCAGAATTCCCCGGCGAACTCCACGAAGGGGTGGTCTCGCCGGCTAAGGGCAAGGACGCTGGCGGCGAACTCCATCGCCTCGGAGGAAGAGGATGAGTTGGTTCGGTCGAGTCTTCTGTCACGGACGTACAGGGGGATCCAGGAACGAGGAGACGTGGAACTTCGTTCAAACACTTTATTACAAACACGTAGATCGCGGGAGACATGAACACAGAGGAATGACGTTAAGACTCGACAAAGACACTGGGAACACTGAGGACTTATAAAGGGAAGGAAATGAAGGAGCAAACAAGATAATTAATAACACATGGCTGGGGACTAATCAACTAAAGACACAGGGCTGGGAACTGATAATTACAAATGACGACAGGAACAGGAACTGACCAAATATGGGCACGAGAGGAGGGGAAACACAAGACACAGAGAACACAGACCTGACACTCCTAAGACTTTGGGAACCCTGATTATTCAATAAAAACGACAGTTGTCGATAAAACTAATTAAAATAAGACAATGTCAATCATTTTGATTTTTAGCTCCAGCTATTTTTAAGCTCATCGTCCATTTTTGTAGCGCTGTACATTTTTTAAATATAATTTGCCCAAGTGTTCAATGTAGCTAGAAAATCATTATAGAATTTTTAATAACTTTTTTTAAAGGTTTAATTTGATTATTTTCTATTTTAGGTCTTGAACTTTCATAGTTATTAGCATTAATTTCTGGAAAGCAGAAATTGATCTCGGAGCCAATTTTGATGTCCTTATTAATGTCATGCATGTTAATTTAGGAAAGAATACCTTTAAGTGTCCCAACAACAAAATTATGTATTACCCTGTATTTAGCAATTTCTGTCAAAATTAAGTTACAAACTACCCAAATACATAGGTCTTCCATACACTGCAAAATGGTTTTCTTAGTATTTTTGTCTCTTTTTTCCATACAAATATCTAAACATTTTAAAATTAAGATAAATTTACTGGTGAAGGAAAATGATACAGTACATAATAAGATATTAAGGGCCAGTTTTACTAAACAGGGCAAATTAGTTCGAGAGCGCAATTCTAAAACAGCGCCGATTGGACGGAAATTTCTGTGGGTGATTTACTAACAATGCGCAAATTAAAGAACACTGACGCAACATCTCATTTACATATTGACCAATGCAATACACCAAGCGCAGTGCAAATTAGCGTAGTCGCAAATAAAGAATACAAAAGAAAAAAAGAACAGCCACAGTACGTTGAAAAGAACCGGAGGCCAAAATATGATAGACCTGGTATTGCGTGACTCAGGACCGTGCACAGACCTTTTGAGGGGCATGTAATGAAACTGAAAAAGGGCTTCCCCTATTTATTTATTTTTGGTAACATCTTAATGACAAATTAAATAACACAAAACAATAGTCTCAGAACCTTTAGATTTACTCACGATTAATAACCATAATAAATAATAATATAGTTTGAAGATTTTTTTTTTTTAGCTATTCAGTTTGGTTTTATAAGCTAATTTATAGACATTTATAGACAATAAATAAGCTAATTTATAGACATTATAGACAAAGGTTTATTTATAAAACTTTACAGTACATGTAAGTAAACCTTTATGTCTGATAATATGGTGGACAACAGGTAAACTAATCAGTTGATTCACACATTCTCAAACAGATATGTTTTCCTTCTTTCTGTAGGGTGACAGTAAGCGCATGGAGGACGTCAGCTTGTATCTGCCCCTGCCATCCGAGCGCAGTCACTCTGACAGCCACAAGGGGACGACGCTGATGCGCAGCTCCAGCAGTGTGGGCGGCCTGTCCGTCAGTTCCAGAGACACGTTAACCATCGCAACGCTCGTCTGCTCCACCAAACTCACGCAGAACGGTGTGTGTGTGCCGGGTGGACAAGGGAAAGAGTCTCGTAGCTTTTATAGTCAAACAAAACGACATTTACAGTCCATTCCCCTTCTGTAATGCGATGCATTTCCAAGTGAGAAAGGGTATTCAGAGAGGAGCAAACATGTAGGCTGACATTTTATGCATCAGATGGAGAAAAGTGTTTCTTCATTACAGGAGGTTGAAAATAAGAGGTCTTGATGACATCAGCTGAAAAGGAAAGTCATTTCAGAGTGAAAGCAGGTTATTACATTCTGATGAAAGATTGCACAACAAACTATTTTTTAGTATAACGTGCGCAGACTCACAATGAGAACAGCAATGTGCTGTTGGAAGTAAACGTAGTCAGTTTAAATATTAATATATTAACCCTCTAAATCCTGACATATGAAATATCTTGAAAAATCCCAAAAATGCATGTTTTTTGTTGAGTATCATATTTGATAAATCAAGCATTTATGGCTCATATATTCTGATAGTGACAAAAACAGAAAAATTAGCAATTTGCTGCAGATTTTGATATTTATATGAACAAAAAGTATGAAATTCTGATTGTAATGCATATCAATGAGTTCTTTCTAGCAGTATTGCAGATACTTGCATAAAATAATACAATTATCAGTTATATATATCTACTATACAATATCACCAATAATATGTCTTCGTAAGATTACATTTAAATGCTTAGTTTAATGATCAAACATATAATGCAATGCAATACAATGATGATTGAGAGATAAATGTTCCTCACAAGCCGGTTTTGATCATGATGATCATTTAGAGGCCTTATAAATGTATGTATCAAACATATACAGTACAGTAAAGACACAATAGGGCTAAATTTAAATTATGTATTTGTGTGTTTGCTATTGTTAAATAACTTTTATCTTAAGCCCCTTTAAGGACACACACACAGAAGCAGGTGTGGTGTAACAGCTGTTCTTGAGAAAGCCCGTTAATCACGCTAATGAATCTTTCAGAAACATCCATCACAATGCAACCCTAATGACCGGACATATTCACTGCTGAACGTGAAATAAACAGATTCATGAATGCATGGTAATTAAGAGTCAGCTGAGGATGCACTGTCTCTGTCTCTCTGTCTCTTAGTGGGTTTATTGGGTCTGCTGAAGTGGAGAACTCGTCCTGAGATGCTGAAACAAAACCTACAGGAGCTCAAACTCATTGACGGAGAGGAGGTCGTGAAGGTGTGTTGCACTGAAATTACACATGAGCATCTGTAGTTCAATATGCACTTTTGTTAATGTGTGTGTGTGTGTGTGTGTGTGTAGTTCCTGCAAGACACCTTGGACGCCCTTTTCAACATTATGATGGAACATTCTCAGACTGATGACTATGATATTTTGGTTTTTGACGCTTTGGTAAGCAACATCTAAACATACACACATTTCTACAGTCTTAAATAATAACGGTTCCAAAAGGTTGTTTTTGCAGAAATGCCTCAGGTAAACCATTTTTGGTTCCTTAAAGAACCTTTACTGTGAAGAACATTTAAAAAATCTAAAGAACCTTTTGTGGAATGGAAAGCTTCCATGGGTGCTAAATGTTCTTTATAGAACCATTGATGGCAGCAGCTACATTGATTGGGGCCATTTCAAAGACTTGTCTTGTGTTTTTATGAAGCTAATTAAAACGATGACTAACCCAAACCCTTAAAGAAACCTTACAAAAACATTATTTACTCCTTTATGAATAATTTCTCCAAATAAGCACTTCCCCACCAGTCCCCATGGGGAGGTTTTGTCCTATTTAGCTCACTTTTAGTGACAGATTCTAGTCACAAGATTATAAACCAGGAGAATAAAAAAATAATAAATAACAGGAAGATGGGATAGTTGTTTATCATATTCAGTTTTAACCACTAAATTATGCATATGCAAATTATAATTCAGTGATTCTAAACCTTTCTGACAACAAGGTCCACACAGTCTAAGACAATATTTAATATTTCTAATACTTCTGCTGTGATGACAAAGATGCTTGTGTTCAATGTTTTTTTTTTAAACCAACTAGTAGTGGCAATATATTCAATTACATCTATATAATTAAATAGAATAAAAAAATAAAATACATGTACTATCATAGTATTATAATTACATATACATACATTATATAATTATATATATATAATAAAAAAACATGATTTATATCCAAAAAAGTTATTCCCTGATTCCAGGGAATAACGTTTGTCTTGAACTTCATTTACATCACTTTTCTAGTAATTTGTGATTGCAGGATAATTTGGAATTCATTAACAAATGTATCCCATGCTCCTGTTTGAGAACCAATGTTATAAATCATTTCTCTTTTTCAGATCTATATTATCGGTCTGATTGCCGACAGAAAGTTTCAACATTTCAACACTGTGCTGGAGGCCTATATCAAACAACACTTCAGTGCCACCCTGGCTTACAAGTAGGTCAAAGGCTATTCATTGTGCTTGTCGACACTAGATGGCAGTGTGTTTGTGTGTGTGAGTCTCGAATACTCAAATCAACAGAAACAGGAGTGAATTAAAGGACCCAGGTTACATCATAGTGACATCATTTGGCCTGTTGATTTGTGTATGCAGTCTTTTCTCTGTCTAGATTTTGTAGTTTAATTTATTTAGAGAACTACACACACAAACTCTTTCTTTCTGTTGGCTGTAGGAAGCTGATGTCTGTGCTGAAGACGTATCTAGACGTGTCCAGTCGAGGGGATGCTTGTGAACCTATCCTAAGGACGCTCAAAGCCCTCGAGTACATCTTCAAATTCATTGTCCGCTCCCGAATGCTCTACTCTCAGTAAGTTTGTGTGATTGATTCTGAAATCAAGAAATTATGAAAATTCACAGGTCAGCTGAATCAGAAACACCAAACGAGGCGAAAAAACCCAGAGTCAAGACCACAGTTTTCTTACGGACTGCTCATACATGTTGGTTTGCTTAGAATAGATTACTTGCATACTGCAGTATATACACATAATGCCTACTATATATTTTTTAATAAAGTGCAGTATGTAGCAATGAACATTTCAAACAATAGTATGCCAGCAAAAGTTTGGTCGTAAGATTTTACATTTATGTATTTTTAACTTGCAAAAGAGCAACAACAAAGTGTCTTTTGCTCATCAAGGCTGTGTTGTGAAATATTATTACAATTCAAAGTAATTGTTTTTTATTTATATATATTTTCAAATGTAATTTATTTCTGTAATGCAAGTGTTGAATTTTCAGCACCTTTACTCCAGTCTTCAGTCTCACATGATACTTCAGAAATCCTTCTAATGTGCTGAATTGATGCTAAAGAAACATTTCTTATTATTATCAATGCTGAAAACCGTTCCATCATGACAACTCTTGAAGATTTTAGCATGGTAATGGATATGACAGTGTATTTGGTCTTGGCGAAATAGATCTGTTACGCTGCTGCTGCTGCTGTTGGGTATTGCTGTAGTTGTAGATTATTGCTGCTGCTGCTTCAAGCAAGTAACAGAACTTGCTACTGCCAATGCATACAGTGATATGGTGCTGTGAGTATTTAAAGGGGTCATCAGATGCCCATTTTCCACAAGTTGATATGATTCTTTAGGATCTTAATGAAAAGTCCGGTTTTCCGGTAGTGTGCGGAACTAATGCACAAACGACAATCTCATTGGCTGGTGCTCACCTATTATCGTTCCTGTTTTGATTTCAGCGAATCAGTTTGAGCGAACGAAGACAACCTGATTCATATTCAAGAATCCAGCAGCTCATCAATACTTTGTGCGTTTTATATTGTTCTTATTAATACAATTCTTCTTCCTCCTCTTCTTCTTATTATCATTATTAGTATTATTATCAGTATTGTTAGTTTTTCTCTCTCTTTTTTTTATTACAGAAATACTGAATGACAAAAAAGTTCAGTTAAAATGACTAATGTGACCATGGACCACAAAACCAGTCTTAAGTGTCAATTTGTCACAATTGAGCTTTATACATCGCATGAAAGATGAGTAAATAAGCTTAGGATAGGATAATATCTTGCCAAGATACAACTATTTGAATATCTGGAATCTGAGGGTGCAAACAAATCTAAATATTGAGAAAATCACCTTTAAATTTGTCCAAAAGAATTTCTTAGCAATGCATATTGCTAATCAAAAGTGAAGTTTTTAAATATTTACGGTAAGCAATGTACAAAAATATTAATGGAACATGATCTTTACTAAATATCCTAATGATTTTTGGCATAAAAGAAAATCAATAATTTTGACTCATACAATGTATTTTTGGCTAGTGCTACAAATATACCCGTGCTAATTAAGACTGGTTTTGTGGTCCATGGTCACAAATATGCATTCATACATGTTTACCAAGTTTTAATTCTAATTACTAAAGTTAATTAAATAATAGGCCTAGTTGATTATCATATTATAATGCTTGACTGACTGATGTTAAGAATATACGTTCGGATTTTAAAAAAAGATTATATACAGGTATATACACACACACACACACACACACACACACACACACATACACACACACACACATACATACAAAGTATATCATTATGGCGAGTAAACCAAAAAAAATTCTAGCCAATGTCGATTCAATTGTCAAGGTGTCCGTAGAGGGTTGACGTTAATCCTCTGCGTCTTCAGCGGCTCAGATGTCGGGAGTAGATGACAACTGATATAATCATTATTACATCCAACAACAAAACTCCTCAATCGCTCAATCTGAGACATCTTGTCTTCCCCTATACTGGAGTATAGGACAGGTCTGCAAGCAAGTAGGGTCCCGATAATCCACATTGGCTCCATATGAATTAAGTTACATTAAGAACCCATCAGCCTGCGCCATCTAGAGTTTCATGAAAGAACTAAGCATTTATATTGCTTTATATTTTTTGTAGGAATAGTCATGCAAAAAAAGAAAAAACAACAAAAACTTACTGATCACAAATGAATGGTAGTGTATACTGACTACATTTTTACAAGAGAGTGGCATTCACTTATTATCTCAGAAATTAATATGCATTTTTTTTTTTTTTTTTACATTTATAATTGTATTATTGATTATGCATTTTATTATAATTTTTACTTCTATTATGTGTAACATTTTCTGATTGTTTAATCAAAAGAGCCAGTTGCTGTTTTAATTTTTGATACTCTGGAAGGGTGAATCTAATCCATTCAATTGTGGGATACATTTTATTTTTAAAGCAAAATATTTCAAATATGAAAATTATGAAATTAAAATATGAACTGGACAGTTCTCAAAACCACAAAAAAACAATATGAAAGAGCTGTTCTGAGTAGTAAGCTAGTCCTCTATTCTGAGCACTGCCGGAGTCCGTGATGGTTCATTCATCTGAACGTGAGCTGAAAACAAAACAAAACACAAGGAAATAAACGCCCAGCTGCTTTGGGCTGAGATTCTAGCGGACATTTTTAAGGTGGCACAGTCGTTTTTTAGGGTTTTTGACAGGGTCACATGTCCTTCGGCCGCTTGCAGCACGTTCTGTCTGCTGCGTTTTGTCGAGGAGTGTAACAGCGCTGCCTGACGGTCATTAAGGGCCCGAGTCTGTCTGTGATTTATGACTCTGCCTGAGGGGCCCCCGGATGCCGTCATCGAGCGGCACTGCAGAAACGCAGACTGTAGCTGATGCTCATTCACACTGCCAGCGCTGCTTCTCTGACAGTTTCATATGCAAGTATGCAAACTCGCATACGCACACGCACACGCACACGCACACGCACACGCACACGCACACACACACACACACACACACACATACACACACACAACATTGCTTGGCCAAGTGTGCATCCCCTTATTTACTTAAATAAAAAATGACTGAGAATGCCCTCACCCTCAGGCCATCCATTTCTTCAATAGATTTTGAGAAATGTAGCATTACATCACTTGCTCACTAGTCTGCAGTGAATGGGTGCCGTCAGAATGAGAGTCCAAACAGCTGGTAAAAACATCACAATAATCCACAAGTAATCCACACCACTCCAGTCCATCAATTAACATCTTATGAAGTGAAAAACTGCATGTTTGTAAGAAACAAACCCATAATTAAGAGGTTTTTAACTGGTGCTCTTGTGAGCAAGTGATGGACTATATCTTGAATGGCCTGAGGGTGAGTACATTTCAGCAAACTTATATTTTTGGGTGAACTATTCCTTCAAAGTGTGTAGCTGATATAATCATGTCAGTTGTTTAACTAACTTAAACTAACTTGCTCAGCATGATTCTCTTCAGTTTTTGCTCCGCTCTCAAGTTAGTTGAGCTGAAGAGAATATTGACTATTAAAGCACAGTAGTATTTACTCTAATGCTCGTTAATCGTGTACTTCTGCTGTGTTTGGAAAGTTCTGGCATGCTTTTCAATGCATCTACATTCTAAAAATGTGGATGCTAGATGCATCTCCCGTTCCCAAACTGTGTGTGTGTGTGTGTGCATGTGAGTGTTGTACAGTGTGTTTCAGTCATCAAGTTTGTGTTACAGCTGATTGCATCATTAATTTGGCTAATAGTCATTGATGCCAAAACAGCTGCTAAACGAATCTTAATGAGTGTGTGTGTGGTTGCACTAATGACCAACAAGAGAGAGACAGATCAGTCTTACTACAAACAGCATATGCTCATTATAAATGCTTTAATTACACAGCACAATTAACTTCAGATCATTTTATTTATACAAAGTATTTATTTGCATATTTATTTTTAGATTTGATATTGTGGACATTGTAGAATTTATATAATTATTTAAATAATTTATATTTGAATATTATTTTATTTATATTTAAAATTTGGCTTAAAATATGATCTTTCTTTCTTTCTTTCTTTCTTTCTTTCTTTCTTTCTTTCTTTCTTTCTTTCTTTCTTTCTTTCTTTCTTCTTTCTTCTTTCATTTAATTCAGCAAGTGGTGTCCAGCTATAATATCAGAAATAGAATATTTTGTGTTGTTTTAATTTTACATTTTGTGTAAAGAGTC
>QVTF01008526.1:0-24089 GCA_003573665.1 Oxygymnocypris stewartii | reverse complement strand
AGAAATGGGACATTAATACATTTTGAGGGGTATAAAGACACCATTTCTAATAAGTACAAGAAATGAATGGTCAGTTCTTATACAGGACGTCCCATACTACACACCTCATATGAAACCATATTACTGCAGCATTTTTGAGATATGGGACATTATTCAATTTAGAGGGGTATAAACACCAGGTTTCAAATAAGTACAAGAAATGAATGGCCAGTTCTTATATAGGACGTCCCATACTACATGCACACCTCATATGAAACCATAATACTGCAGCATTTTTGAGATATGGGACATTATTCGATTTAGAGGGGTATAAAGACACCATTTCTAATAAGTACAAGAAATGAATGGTCAGTTCTTATATAGGATCCCATACTACATGCACACCTCATATGAAACCATATTACTGCAGCGTTTTTAAGAAATGGGACATTATTACATTTTGAGGGGTATAAAGACACCATTTCTAATAAGTACAAGAAATGAATGGTCATTCTATATAGGACGTCCCATACTACATGCACACCTCATATGAAACCATATTACTGCAGCATTTTTGAGATATGAGACATTATTCGATTTGAGGGGTATAAAAACCAGGTTTCTAATAAGTACAAGAAATGAATGGTCAGTTCATATGCAGGACATCCCATACTACATGCACACCTCATATGAAACCATATTACTGCAGCATTTTTGAGATATGAGACATTATTCGATTTAGAGGGGTATAAACACCAGGTTTCAAATAAGTACAAGAAATGAATGGTCAGTTCTTATGCAGGACATCCCATAATACATGCACACCTCATATGAAACCATATTACTGCAGAGTTTTAAAGAAATGGGACATTAATACATTTTGAGGGGTATAAAGACACCATTTCTAATAAGTACAAGAAATGAATGGTCAGTTCTTATACAGGACATCCCATACTACATGCACACCTCATATGAAACCATATTACTGCAGCATTTTTGAGATATGAGGACATTAAACGATTTATCTCCCATATCTCAAAAACGCTGCAGTAAAATGGTTTCATATGAGGTTTGCTTATAGTATTGGACGTCCTGTATAAGAACTGACGAATCATTTCTTATACTTTCTAAATGCTTAATTTATGTGCCTCTCTAATTTGAAGAGGGCCTGGGAGCATAGGAAGAGAAAGCCCTGTCCCCTACAGAGCGCAACCGTGTCTGAGGAACTACCAATAAACCAGCTTGTGAGGATCGTAAAAGACGCTTGGGTGTATATAAAGTTAAAAGAGCAGACAAATATTGAGGGGCCAGACCATGCAGTGCCTTATATGTGAGCATAAGAATTTTAAAATCAACTCTGAACCTAACCGGGAGCCAATGCAAAGACTTTAGAATTGGTGTAATATGTTTATTTTTCCTGGCACCGGTTACGATCCTAGCAGCTGAGTTTTGCACACATTGCAATTTATTAAGTGCCCCAAGAAGTGCATTGCAGTAGTCAATGCGAGAAAAAACGAGAGTGTTAATAAGCCTTTCAGTCACAGGGAGGGATGGCATAAAACGAAGTCTAGCAATATTTCGGAGATGAAAGAAAGAGTTTTTGACAGTATACTGCACATGATAGTCAAAAGACAGACTCGAGTCAAATATTACTCCTAAATTTTTTAGTTTTGATTTTGACTGTGACTCCAAAACAGAACCATCAAGGTTTAAAATTATTGAGCCAGCTTCACGAAGCTGATTGGAGGAGCCAATGAGCAAGACCTCAGTCTTATCATTATTAAGACACAGGAAAAAATGTTTAAAATGTTTTCATATGAGGTGTACATATAGTATGGGACGTCCTATATAAGAACTGACGAATCATTTCTTATACTTATTAGAAACCTGGTGTTTATACCCCTTTAAATCGAATAATGTCCCATATCTCAAAAATGCTGCAGTAATATGGTTTCATATGAGGTGTGCATATAGTATGGGACGTCCTATATATGAACTGACCATTCATTTCTTGTACTTATTAGAAACCTGGTGTTTATACCCCTCTAAATCGAATAATGTCCCATATCTCTTTTTCTATGAATCTTGCAATGATTTGAAAGGTAGAAAAATATAGTAATACAGAACCGTCAAAGACAAGAATAAATAACACATCTGCTATTTTGTACATCTGCTATTAAAGCAGATGTACAAAAAAAAGATCACGAAAAATGTCATTATATCTCAGTTCTGGGCGTCTAGAAGAAAAGCGCTCTAAAAGCACGTGATTACCGTAATCATTGTAATACACGCGCAACAAATTTCAATCGCGGCTGGCTTGACCGTGTTTTTCTGAACTGCGGCTGGCTTGACCGCGGTATTACGTTTCACTCGCATTTGTTTCGGTTGAATTGTTGAATCTTGCACAGCTGGTGCAAAGGCACATATCAAACAAATTGTAGTCCACATCGATCACAAAATTTTGATCCTGATCAGAGCGGTTAAATAAAATTATAATTTAAAAGCATGAGATGTGTTTTCACCAAAAAAAACAACAACTCATGACTGTAGGAAGACCCAGTACTGACTCATACGTACGGTGGCCGAGAGAAGCGCTGCAACTTCAGAAAACACGTGCAAATTAAGAAACGCGCTGCAAATTATTTAGACATGGTCTATCTTCCAGAACCTGTGCACATGGAATAAAGGCTTTTTTTGGGGGTAGCACATCATTATCAAGGATCTGATAATAATGTTTTATTTCAAGCACAAATTAATATATTTAATTGACCTTGGTTGTAATGACCACCAAAACTTTTGATTCTGATGTTGAATAAATTGAATAGATTTGAGAGATTAAATTAGACACAGACACAAATTTTAACCCTTACAATACTGGATATTAATAATGATACCAGGTGAGATATTTTTTGTTCCCTTCATTTTGCAGTTCAGGGCTTCTGTAGAAAGTGTGATTTGTGAAAAAAAAAATAGTTTGTTTTATTCTGTGGACAGAAATAAGCTTCCATCATATCCACCTTTCTGCATGTATTTACAAACGGCTGAGCAGCTCTTATGATAAAAATAAGGTGGATAGTGTCTCTTTAAAATGTAAATAGTGATGTTGTTGATATAAAGTCACAGGACTGAGTGAAAGCCTCTTAAAAGCACATCAGAATTGCGGAAAGAGCGAAGCGATGTTAAACCTCTCGGGTAAAATCTCATTTAATGGCTAATTAGTTTGAATAATAGCGTTCTGTCAGCAGGCTTCAGTAATTAGCAGTGACTCATGAAGAGGATGTTAATTGACCAGACGTGCTCATTCATTAACATTGAACTCAATCACACCTCCATCAGTGAAAACCACAACCATTCCCATCCATTTAATGTCTGCTGACTCATCTCACACATAATATCATCTGTCAAGGACATATTTCACTGCAAAATACGGTTTTATTTCTTAAATAATAAACATAAGAAACTGAAGCTTATTTCAGGAAAATCAAGATTTATTTAAAATAATTGTGAAGTATTTCTATATCGTATTTTTTGTACATCTAAGTTTATGCTGATTTAAATAAAATATTTAGGCTATTACAATATTTATTTGTTGTAATGGAGTAAAAAAAAATAGGATATTACGGTCATAATAATTTTAGGTGGGAAATGTGTAATTTTTATTAAAATAATGTCACAATGCAAAAACCTTATATAATGTATTATTTATGTATTAATGGTATACATATGATATAATTGTATTTATATAATGTATAATTTAATTTACCATTTAAATATGAATTATTACACTAGAATATATTATATTAAAGAATATATATATATAATATTGGGGTGAAATATGAGCTGAAATACTGTTTAATTTGATTCTGAACATCTGTCCATTGGTTAAATGCACACTGGATGTAAATCCATGGCTGTCTTACTCTGTTAACAAATCATCTAATAACAGATCACATACATACATACATGTGCATATCCACAAAGGCTCGGTTATAATCGTGAAAAATAATATATAATTGATACAGTGTATAAAAGGTCTGTTCTATGTTCTCATATACAGTATACACACTGGTTTCTGTACAGTCTGTAGTGTGATACATCATTATTCTCCGGTGTGTGATTTTTGCTGTTTGTTTTCAGTCCCCGTGTTCATCTGAACGGCGTTTGGCTTTCTTTCTTCAGTGGGTTTTCCATAAGGGGTTTCTGTAGACCCATCCATCACCCTGCATACAGACAAACACCTTCATCAGCTTCACAAGAAACTCCAGGGAAACGGTTAGAAAGCTTTCATGGGCTTTAAATCAATGTCTTTAGGCTTTAGAGAGATAAGCTTCACAATCTAAATGGTAAATATTTCCCCAAGTTTTCTAATGTATTGTACTTCAGATTTATAGTTTGTCAGGTTTCAAAAGCAGTCTGAAACTGTAGACGTGCTTCAATGTGCACATGAACGCCACGACAAACTCGTTGTTACGTGTGAAAAACTCAACATTTTATTTTCTTTATCAGAGTTTTTCTGAGTTGGGGGCGTTTCAGTGAGAAAACGTGTCGGATGCAATGGACGCAGCCAAAGACTAGGCTATAGATATGCTGGCAGTGTCTGTATTGACGGTAAATTTGTTGAAATTAATAAACGCAACACTTTTGTTTTTGCCCCCATTTTCATGAGCTGAACTCAAAGATCTAAGACTTTATCTATGTACACAAAAGACCAATTTCTCTCAAATATTGTTCACAAATCTGTCTAAATCTGTGTTAGTGAGCACGAGATAATCCATCCACCTCACAGGTGTGTCTTAGACTTGCCACTCCACCCCACGATGCCATACACGCTGTCTGCCATCTGCCCTGTACAGTGAAAACCTGGATTCATCCGTGAAGAGAACACCTCTCCAAAGTGCCAGACGCCATCGAATGTGAGCATTTGTCCACTCAAGTCGGTTACGATGATGAACTGCAGTCAGGTCGAGACCCTGATGAGGATGACGAGCATGCAGATGAGCTTCCCTGAGACGGTTTCTGACAGTTTGTGCTGAAATTCTTTGGTTATACAAACCGATTGTTGCAGCATCTGTCCGGGTGTCTGGTCTCAGACGATCTTGGAGGTGAAGATGCTGGATGTGGAGGTCCTGGGCTGGTGTGGTTACACGTGTCTGTGGTTGTGAGGCCGGTTGGATGTACTGCCAAATTCCCTGAAACCTCTTTGGAGACGGCTTATGGTAGAGAAATGAACATTCAATTCACGGACAACATCTCTGGTGGAAATTCCTGCAGTCAGCATGCCAATTACACGCTCCCTCAAAACTTGTGACATCTGTGCCATTGTGCTGTGTGATAAAACTGCACATTTTAGAGTGGTCTTTTATTGTGGTAAGACACACCTGTGCAATAATCATGCTGTCTAATCAGCATCTTGATATGCCACACCTGTGAGGTGGATGGATTATCTCGTGCTCACTAACACAGATTTAGACAGATTTGTGAACAATATTTGAGAGAAATAGGCCTTTTGTGTACATAGAAAAAGTCTTCGATCTTTGAGTTCAGTTCATGAAAAATGGGGGCAAAAACAAGAGTGTTGCGGTTATCATTTTGTTCAGTATATTATATTATTGTATAATTACCATATAACATCTAATGATTCAGTTTACATCACCTTCATAAATTGAAATAAAAACAAAAAAGCAAAAACACAATGATGCACATTCTTTATTTATAATTTTGCAGATGTAGAGTTAAAAAAATTGTTGAATTTTATGTAGAAAAGTTAAATCGGCACCTTGTTCCAACCAAAGTGACTTGATAACTTCATTATTACGACTTGTCAACTAACTCGTAAGTGCGATCGTCCCAGGAGGACTTGAACGCAGCGTCATCATGAACGCACCTCTTTGTTGAAGTATTTGGGTTTCCAGGGCATGTTGTTGGTGGCTCTCTGTCTCTCGCCGTATCGCTGGTCTTCCTCTAACACATGCTTGTGTTCAGTGGCCAGATCAACGTTTCCTTCCTTCAGCGCCGCGGTCACATGCTGCCAGAGACGCCTGAGATCCAAAACACAGACTATCACAACTATATCAATGACCATAACATAAAAAACATTGCTCACTAGGGCTGCATTTATTTGTTAAAAATACTGTAATATCAGCAATATTGATAGATACTGCAATTTAAATTGCCGTTTTCCATGTGAATATACTGTAAAATATCATTTATTTCTGTGATCAAAGCTGTATTTTCAGCATCATTCCTCCAGTCCTCAGAGTCACATGATCTTCAGAAATCATTATAATATACCGATTTGCTGGAAAACACGTTACACTACAATCCCAAAATATGGACTTTTTAAATACTTTTTAATAAGAAGAAATTAACACTTATATTCAGCAAGTATGCATTACATTGAAATTAAGGATTTCTGTTTCAAATAAATGCTGTTCTTTCGATCTCCTTTCATCAAAGAATCCTGAAAAATAAAAGTGTATCATGCTTTCCAGAAAAATATGAAGCAGCACACCTGTTCTCAACATTGATAATAATCAGAAATGTTTCTTGAGCAGCAACATATATATATACAGTGCTTAAATTTAATAAACCAACACCCAATATGAGGTTTGCTCCACAGCTACCCTAAACTGACATTATTGACAATTACCAAAAATATTATTTTATGTTTCTGTAACCAGTATGTGTAAGCTCGTTAGTCACAGTAGTGTTTCTAATGCTAACATATAATTGTTGCTGTTATCCACATATTTTCAAATTTACTGTTTTACAAGAAAGGCAAAAAAAGTAAACACTTGATTTGTTTTTCAGTTGCCCAATTACAGTAAATAAACACAGTATAATATATTTGTTAAGCACTGTACAGAAATATTGAAGAAATCTGTCAAAAAACTAAACATTTATTGACATTTATTAGGCAAATAACAAACTGAAACAACTAAATAGTCTTTATTTACATATAACCTCCAAATAAATGACATTTTGAATGGCCTGCTTTGGCCTTGATAAAAGCTTGCTTTCTTGCTGGCATTGTTTTTATGTACATTTCCAGTTACTGACTGTATTTGGGTATCGGAGTAAAATAATTAATACAGTGCTTTACTATTTTTTCTAGCTTGTAAATATAAAGACAAGTAATCAGAGAGTTTGACCTTGACTCGGTCTGGCCCTGTTTCTCGACGGGGCGAATCATCTTCCTGATAACGGGCAGTTTGTTGGTGTCGATGACTTTGGTCTCTCCGCTGCTGTAGATGAACTCCAGCGTCCCGTTCCACTCGCCCTGAGCTTTACACACCACCGTCCCACTGGAGTTTTGCTTCACCTCTGCGCTGACCCTGAACACACACACCGTCATCATCATCTTCTTCATCACTCAGAGACTTCTCAATTTCAGAATCAACGACATTGATGTCTGACTTATGAACTTTGCCCCCGTAGAGGGGTTTGGTGTGGAATGTGACGTTGGCCGAGTATCCGGTCTTGGCGCAGCTGATGTTGACCTTCCTCCGAGCTCCACCCACGGCACGGTGAGGATGGATCGAGCGTACGCACTCGGGAATGTAAACACGTACTCCTCCCCGTAATCACGCAGATACAACATGCCTGAAGAGCACAGAGCAAAACCCTAAAGCAACACTGAGATTTGTGTGTGTGTGTGTTTCATCAGCACAGATGATCCATCAGGTTCACATCACACCAAGAGTCCAACGGGAAAACAAACTCCACCCTCGTGAACACATTCACACAACACCTTTCACCCCTGAACTGAATTGTGACGTAGTGAAAATGATCTGCCACAGGAATGAATCTTATGAAATCTGTATATCTGTGACCCTGGACCACAAACCAGTGTTAAGTGTCAATTTGTCGAAATTGAGATTTCTACATCATCTGAAAGCTGAATAAATAAGCTTTAATGCAGTGTTCGAATTAAGGGGGGGGGCGCTGGGGGGGTCCCGGACCCCCCATTACACCCCAAAAAATATACTTGGGGGGTCCCCTGGTTCTGTCAGTAAAACTATAATACTTGAAACATGAAACTAGTGAAAGTGAAATGAAAGGATTCTATTGCTGTATTCAATTTAGACCAAAAATAGCTCATGTTACATCGTATTTAATTTTTTAAGTGTTTTGCTCATTATAACAATCACACACGATTCTGTTGAGCTTAGGAGTGCAGTGGTCCAATCAGAGGCGTTCAGATTAGTCATCGCTGAATTATGTTTAGACTGAAACTCACTAATTCCCTCATAAGCAACAAAAGTGCCGATGTACGTACGATAAAAGTAAAGAGATTCATTCATCATACAGAGTTATGAGTGCTTAAACACTAACTAGACTGACTGTGTTTATTTATAGTGTGCTCTTTTACTGCATGATTCAGTCTAATAAAGTGCATTTAGAATGCTGCCAAAAGCAAGATTTGGGTGCAGAAAATGTATAAATTTATATAATTTCATATAGTTAATAAATATAACACGAAGATTTATATTTTTGTTTCCAAAAATCACAAATGTGATATTGATTTTAGCCTAAACAACAGTTCAATAAACAAGAAGTTAATATTAATAAACTTACGTTTTAGAAACCATATTGCCTATTTTTGCTCTATTTCGCCGACAAAAATGGATCCAGACAGCCATATTATAGCGTTTTGCGTCTCTGAGCAACATGACTTGTTTCGTTCCTGAATGAATCGACCATTTAAATGATTAGGTTCAATCGCAATGACTCACTAACAAAGAGTTGCTGCCACCTATTGGCCTGTTTTAATTTCACCTTTAAAGTACCTTTTCATTTTTCTTTTATAATTTAAAATATCAACATTAAATGTTTTAGGATTAAAGTTAGAGCGAAAATCACCTTTAAGGTGTCCAAAAGAAGTTCTTAGCAATGCCTATTACTAATCAAAAATGACGTTTTGATATATTTACGGTAAGACATTTTCAAAATATCTTCATGGAACATGATCTTTACTTAATATCCTAATGATTTTTGGCATAAAAGAAAAATTGATAATTTTGACCCATACGGTGTATTTTTGGCTATTGCTACAAATATACCCCCGCGACTTAAGACTTTTTTTTGTGGTACAGGGTCACATTTATATATACACACATACACACACACACACACACACACACACACACACACACACACACACACACACACACACACACACACACACACACACACACACACACACACACACACACACACACACACACACACACACACACACACACACACACACACACACACAACTTTACACAAGAGCAACCGTAACATATAGTAACATGTTCCTGTGGCTCAGTGGTAGAGCATTGCTTTAGCTGCCCAAAAGGTTGTGGGTTCAATTCCCAGGAACACACGTACTGACAAAAAATTTATAGCCTGAATGCACTGTAAGTCTCTTTGGATAAAAGCGTCTGCTAAATGCAACATAATGTAACATATGTAAGCATCATAAGTCCATTTCCTTTTGTCCTTTCACGTTAAAATCCACCAACATATTAGTTTAGAGCTATTTTTGACTGTTTTCGCTTATAAACGGTTCTTGATCTGTGCATATTTTTCTCCTGATTCAGACAAGAGGAGAAAGCAATATTATGGATACTGGATGGTTTGAAATGTCTTAATGTTGGACTAACTTTTAACAAAGTTTTTCACTTCACAAGATATTAACTGATGGACTGGAGTGGTGTGGATTATTGAGATGTTTTTATCAGCTGTTTGGACTCTCATTCTGACGGCACCCATTCACTGCAGAGCATCCATTGCTGAGCAAGTGATGTAATGCTACATTTCTCCAAGTCTGATAAAGAAACCAACTCATCTACATCTTGGATGGCCTGAGGATGAGGACATTTTCAGCTAATTTTTATTTTTGCATGAACAATCCCTTTAATTATGAAATTTACTTTCAATCTCTGAGTAAAAACTGACCCACCTTCTCCCACCATAGAGACGCCCACTGACATGCCGATGAACTTGCTCTTGGTCCAGATGTGTGTGTTGACGCACATGCCTCTCTCTGCACACTCACAGTAAAACCCAGACACCGGAGGATGATGGGAAACCTGCTCCGCCACGAAACGCACCCTGTAACAGTCTGACCCCGCCCCCGTCGCCTCCTGATTGGTCCTGGGGTTGGTCTCGGTCCTCAGAGGGCAGACTCGATCTTGTGGAATTTCCCACGAGCAGTGGAAGGTCTCGCCCAGCACCGGGTTGTAGGGCTTCTTGGCAACAGCGCCCTTACGTCCTTCATGGAAGGCGGTCATGTAATATTCAACGAAACGCACCATACGCTCCTCCGGAGTGCTTCCGTCAGAGATGGACAGGAACAGGTCCGGGTGCGCCATGAAGTTCGCGTACATCTCCAGCAGTGAACGCTTCTCCAGGATGAACGTGGGAAGAACAACCTGCACACAGATAGACACTTTAATGTGAACTGTAACTCTAATATTACGCAATACTGGTGTGTTGTTGTCAGGAGCGTCAGATAGGGGGTAATAGTGGTAACAGGTGAACACCCCCGACCATCCCCACCCCCACTGAACGTGATTTTGCGATCGCGGGGGGGTCTCATAGCAAAGTCATTGTACAGGGCCCAGAATTCCCAGCGACGTCTCTGGTTGTTGTTGTGATTCGCACCCGTGTGAGATCCATGCCCAGTTTGAGCTGAGACAGCAGATGCAGAATGACACTCCTCTGGTCGTCCAACACACCCAGATCTTCTTCAGTGTTATCCTCTGAATCCATCACCTCCTCCTCAGGAGAAATCACCTCCATCCCATCCTGTAGCAAACACACACATCACATACATGACCTCACACAGCTACATTTACACAGCAATATTCTATCAAAGAATCAATACATAATATAAAATAGAAAAAAATATTTGATTATATTTTTGTATCGCATTTATAATATAAAAAAATTAATATAAGGTAATAAACTTTCATTCTGCAAGGATGAATTAAATGTATTAAAAGTGATTATAAATACATTTAGAATCTTATAATTTTTTTTTTTTAAATAAATGCTGTTTGTTTTTACTTTTTATTCATCAAAGAATCATAAAAACATCACAGTTTCCACAAACATATCAAACATCACAACTGATTTTAACATTGATAATAATCAGAAATGTTTGCTGAGCAGTAAATCAGCATATTATACTGATTTCTGAAGATCATGTGACTCTGAAGACTGGAGTAATGACGCTGAAATACATCACAGAAATACATTATATTTTACAATATATTAAAACTGTCATTTTAAAATGAAATAATATTTTACAATATGACACTTATACTGTACTTTTGGAAAAACAAATGCAGCTTCAGTGAGCATAAAAATGTAAAGATTTCAAAATCTTAGTGACCCAAATCTGTTGAATGGTAAAATCAATATAAAGCACAGTATTGTCTCACCTCAGTGTCCTGCAGCAGGGTTGTTTTCCTGAGGGAGGGCGAGGGCTCAGAGGAGCTCCGGGTAACAGCACCGCCGCTCTTCAGACGTTCTCCCGAGGGTGACTTTGGGACGGTCCACATGGGAACATTATCTGCAGGGACGCAGAACACATGACCAGCGGTCAGCAGTTACACATCACGCTGAAACTCAAAAGCAAATCAATTAGTGACCTTCAGTCTGTCACTCACGCTGATGACCCTGATGTAAAAAACAGCCTAAAGGTGGCTTACAGAGTTTAGCCGGTTGACAAATGCCCATCAAACTAAAATGCAAACCAACTAAACCCAGCTAACCACCTGGTGATTTCACACCTTTCAACACCGACATCATATGCTGCTTCGAACGGCCGTTTTAACACTGTATTATTATTATTTTTTTATATATAACCAATCAATTGTAGATCAATTCTGCAGCAGTTCAGTGTGTTGTAAAAAGATGTGAAGTGTCTTTAAGCTCTTGCACTGACGTATAAACATCTCAAATTCTCATGACATCATGATCAAAGCATCCTGAGGCCTGACTGAACTGAACTTGGCATCTGCTCTCAATATTTCTGATCAGCTGATGTCAAGTTTCTTACATTCAGACAGATTCAGCCAAAAAAACTATTTATGACAGAACTGAGACGTAAGCACAGTTTGTCTTTGTGGCCCTTTTTAGCTGTAGATTATTTGCATTTTTAATAAAATTAAAAAAAAATGAGAGAGAGAGAGAGAGAGGTGAGAGTGATAGAGAGAGAGAGACAGAGAGTGTGAGGAGAGAGAGAGAGAGTGAGAGAGATAGAGAGAGAGAGAGAGAGAGATATAGAGATAGATAGATATAGAATAGATAGAGAGATAGAGATAGATAGAGATATATAGAGAGATAGAGAGAGAGAAGATAAGATATATATAGATAGAGATATATAATAGTAGATAGAGAAGAGAGATAGAGAGAGAGGATAGATATAGATAGAGATAAGATAGAGAAGAGAGATAGAGAGAGAGAGATAGATATAGAGATAGATAGATATAGATAGAGAAAGAGAGAGATAGAGAGAGAGAGATAGATAGAGAGATAGATATAGAAGAGAAAGAGAGATAGAGAGAGAGAGATAGATATAGAGATAGATAGATATAGATAGAGAGAGATAGAGATAGATAGAGATAGATAGAGAGATAGATAGATAGAGAGAGATAGATATAGAGATAGATAGATATAGATAGAGAGAGATAGAGATAGATAGAGAGATAGATAGAGAGATAGATAGAGAGAGAGATAGATATAGAGATAGATAGATATAGATAGAGAGAGATAGAGATAGATAGAGAGATAGATAGATAGATTAGATGGAAAACTAAACAGACTTTAGTAAAGATGCATCAAAAAGAAAACAGAACACAACCTGTTCATTTCCTTGAAGATTTTAACTTATGCAAATATTACTAATTTATAAATGCATAAGGCTCTCTTTATAAATCATCTACTCTTAGAAAACAACTAATAAACAACCACTGCTGGTACAGAAGTCTTATCACTTTTGATGACTGTATAGCCTACAGACTGTTTTCTTGAACTCTAGCCCGTATGACTAATATCAGAAACAGTCTGGAGAGATATACTAATGCTTTCCCTCGACTCTCCTCTCTGATTTACCCAAGACAAGAATAAAAATCACCAATGAGATCTTAACCGTTTCCTCTAGTATCCCCAGTGAGATTACATGGAGACTCTCACAGCTGAATGTTTGATAATTAGCGGGATTGTTCACCTAAAAATGAAAATTCTGTCATTATTCACCCTCATGTCGGATCTTCATTCATCTTCGGGACACAAATTAAGATTTCTTTTTAATGAAATCCGAGAGCTCTCAGACCCTGCATATTAGACAGCAAGGGTACAAGCATGTTCAAGGCCCAGAAACGTAGTAAGGACATTGTTAAAATAGTCCATGTGACATCAGTGGTTCAACCGTAATTTTACAAAGCTACAATAATATTAGCAAAGATATTAGCAAAGAAAACAAAATAAATGAAACCACAGTTGAACCACTGATGTCACATTGACCATTTTAACAATGTCTTTACTATGTATCTGTGCCTTGAACGTGGTAAGACCGTTGCGGTCTAAGAAGGGTAAGAAAACTCTCAGATTTCAATAAAAAAAAAAAAAAACACGTATGTGTTCTGAAGATGAACAAAGGTCTTGCAGGTGTGGAATGATATGAGGATCAGTAATTAATGACAGAACTATCCCTTTAAATCCTCGAGCTCTGAATAAACAACCTCTGAACAATAAAATGTCAAAAAGACAACTGAAGGCCCGTTTACAACAAGAACGATCATTTATCAAGACGCACTAGCTCTTTAAAGCAGGCCGGATTCTGATTGGCTGTCGATGTTTTTAACGTTCATCCGCTGAAAAAAACATTATTCAGAAAATATTGTTCCTCTGTATCATTTTATCATTATGGTTGAACTCTGCCATTCTTTTTAGAAAATATTGTACTACTGTATATTTATCGTGATTGTTCTTGCCCTTGGTGTGAATGGACCTTCAGATTTTTACAACTGTAAATCACAGAGAAAATTGTAACATTTAATCACATTTTTTAATATGTTAAAATACAAAACGTATGTTAAATTGTAATGCTATTTCACAATATTACTATTTTTACTGTATTTATAATAAAAATAAATGCAGCCTGGTTGAGCGGAATAAACTTTCAGAAAAAATGAAATGTTCCCAAACTTTTAAACAGTAAAGATAATTACATAAAATATAAAAGAAATAAGTGATCCTTAAGACCACTCCTCGAAAACACTATATCAGACAGCATCAAGCATCATTTTAGATTAATTCATTCTTTTCTGAATAACACACAGACCATGCATCCATGCACAGACTACAACATGTGAAATGTTCCTGATGATCATTGTGATGTATAGCAAACGGATCATGCAAACAAAACACAATATGTATTTACCTGATTGGTGTTTCCTTCATTTGGATCTGCAGGCCCCGCCCCCGCAAGAGCCCCGCCCCCTCAATGTATGTCACTAGCCCACAGTAAAAGACCTTAGAGATCAAAGATGTCGTCTGAACTCAGTCCTTTAATTCATTTCCGTAACATCAGAAACATTCTACGCGATCGGTTTTGGATTCAGTTCATTCAGTACACTGATACGGTCTGATTTCATCTCAATTTGAACTCATCTGAAGCATTCAGGGCAAGAAAGGAACAAGCATTTTGAGCAACTCGTATTTTTAAAAACAGCATTAAACGAAGGCTGAAACAAAACGCAGTTCGTTCTTTCCAAACACAAGGAACAAATCTGAAGATTAACATTCAAAACTGAAAATACAAAAGGAAAATACAATATTCAGATCAGGCACAGACTCATTCAGCTCTCACGTGTTTCTCCCGGGAGAAAGATATCAAAGGTGTCCATTCATAAACAAGTTCTCGTTTTGTGAATCAACATAAAAATGAATCAAATCAAATCAAATCAAAAATCATGGCACCTGAGTCCATGTCAGGGTCGATCGGAAACGTTTTATTGGATCCACTGGGTAGTTTCGAGTTTTCAGGCACCTGTGTGTGTGTGTGTGTGTGTGTGTGTGTGTGTTTCCTTGGCATGTGGTTTGTCCAGCATCGAAAAGCAACGAATCAGATTCCAAAAACTCACACGAAACATGCATCAACATGTTACACACTCAGCACGAATACAAATGATGCAATCAGGCACAGAACCGAATAAACAAACGATTCAAATGAAGAGCCAAAATACAGATGAGCTCACATAAACAGTGAACATGCAGCATGAACGACAAACAGCCCTTCAACAACAGTTATTGCAAACGTTTAGCTGCACGGGCCCCGTTAGATATGGACAGGGGCCGCAGTCAACCTCGCCCTGATCTTTGGCCGGCTCCGGGTCTGGAGAACGCATGGGCGTCTGTAGCGTGTCCGTATTGGACTCACCGGAGGGCGGCCTGCGGTCGTGTCCGGCACTCTGCTGTAATATATTCAGGCACTCGCCAAGGCAGCTGAGGGTGGCGGCAGAGGTGGCTTTCAGCAGCAGCAGGTCCTGATCCAGACAGGACAGCGACCCTCGTGCCGGCAGAGACTCGATGGACTGGACCAGACTCTTCTGCTGACCCTCGGCCTGGTTCATAACCTGAAGAAATGAGGAAGGGGCTTTACAGCGGTCCACTGACAGGTGGCGCCATTCAGCTACACTCTTAAAAATAAAGCTTCTTTATTGTCATGAATGATTCTATGATAAACTTTGAACATCTCCGGAACCTTGTAAATACAGAAAAGGTTCTTTATAGTCAAAAAAAGATTCTTTAAAGTTTCAAATGTTCTTCAAAATGGTTCTTTTAGGGACGGTTCACTGAACAATGAGACAAACAGATTTGCATCCCTGCAAATACACTCCTTTGTAACCTTTGCTTTAACACTACTAACTAGAACACAACCCTTGAGATTAAACTGGTAAAAATATCATCAGAAAACTTGCAAGACTGCACTGATTCTGATTTACTTTCTTTTTTTTAAGAAATTAATACTTTATTAATAAAAGATGCATAAAAGGTGGCATTTATGATGTTGCGAAATTTCTATTTCACATAAATGCTGTTCTTTTTAAGTTGTCTATTCATCAAAGAATCCTGACAATTAATATGTATCAATTTCCACAAACATGAAGCAGCACAACCGTTTTTTCACATTTATAATAATAATAATAATAATAATAATAATGTTTCTTGAGCGGCAACTCAGTATATTAGAATGATTTCTGAAGATCATGTGACACTGAAGACTGGAGTAATGATTATGAAAATACAGCTGCGCATCACAGAAATAAATTATATTTTTAAATATATTAAAATAGAAAGCTTTAAATTAGTTAATAATATTTCACATTTGTACTGTTTTTACTGTATTTACAATCAAATAGCCCTTTATGTGGTCTTGGTGAGCAGATGAGAGACTTCTTGTCACATTATGGTAAATAATATTCATAATCTTTAATCAGATCTTTCTGAACCACCTCTGAAATGACAGATGTAACCGAGGGCCTGAAATCAAAGCAGTACAGTTTCATCCGGACGATTTTTAAGCTGACGCAGGACTTATTTCATTCTCTAAATGATGCTCTGGCACAGAAATGAAATACAATAGAGCTCAAACTGACAACTCAAAATTAATATTGGTTTGTTAAAACTGTGTCATCTAAATTGATGGAATTGTTTATCAGATTCAAATACATAAATCTTAAATGTAAATAATATTTGGAGTGTTCTTTAATTCTGTAATTATCCTCCATCAGTCCAGTGTGTCTGACCTCTTTGACCTCCAGCAGGCGCTCTGGGCGCTGGTTTCTGGCACGGCGGGCGGCTGCAGGCGACTTATGGTGCGTGATGGTAACGATGTTGCTCTGAGGCCCGTGGTGAGAGAGAGAGGAAGACGGAGGGAGGTGAGGAAGCAGAGAGAAACTCCGAGTCCGGCCTGATGAACCCTGAGACACACAGAGAGAGAGAGAGATGATAAAAAACATCCCATTCACAGATACACATAATACAGTCTACTGAGCAGTGAATGCAGAATTACACTCCAGAAAACACAAGCCACAGATGTCACAGCCAGAAAACATTTCCCTTTCCAACTCGCCTTCACATGACTGCTACATACACTAAAGCATCACAACTATACAGATACAACTATGTCTTAAATGATTAAAGAGCCTGATATATTATTAAAAATACTGAAACCTTCAAACATCCTAGTTAATGCAACATTAGCAAATTCAACAAATTCAATGGTGATTAAATCAGGGATATTATCATTCAATAAAAAAAGAAATTCTTGAAAAAAAATAAATGTTCACTGAAGTAAAATATATTAAGCTTGAAGCCGCGTCAACATTTCTAATTTTCATTTAGTTTCAGCTCAAGTGCTTTTGTTAACTTGATTTTATAAAATAACTAAAAGTAAACTCAAATAAACTATATAGACATATTTAGAAATAATAACAATAACACACGACAAAGTTACTAAAACTTTAAATAAAATTACAATGAAAACTGAATATAAAACCTAAAACTAATTCAAACTATTAATAAAACTATAACAGTGTAAATCATTTCAATGACACTAAAATACCATTAATCGATGTTAATGCACGTAATCAGGCGTTATAACTGTGTGGTTTCTAAAGTTTGTTCTGAACATTCAGAGCTGATTAAAAAAGGATTTAATTACACATGCTCAGACATCAGCGAAGCAGCGGTTTATCACTAAATCAAACCTAGATGTGATGTGTAACAAAGTCATTCAGCGTGTTTGTGTGGTGAAGAATCCCCCGAGTAATTCACATTTCTCTCTTTACAGTAAGAGTAAATCCATGCAGTGAGAAGAGCTGCTTTCAGTGTGGATCAATGAATTCATGTGTATTGCTGTGTTTTGATGCAGTTTGAGGACAGTCGGTTTGTTTCTGTGTTTGAGCTACTCTGATGTGAGAGTCATTCACACAGATTACTGTACTTCACAATCACACACGCACCTGTTACTGGGTTTAATCAGAATTCAGTGTGTTAGTTACAACAAGATGATGCAATTAATCACAATAATTCACAGCCTTGAATAGAGCGCTCTTTGAGCCTTTAAATGAAGTGAATACAGAACAGAAGTAGGTCAGATGTGCACACAGACAGGTGTCTGTCTCGCTCTCTCTCTGTAAATCACTATAGCGCTCTATCTTTCAGGTGAACTGAGATGTGTGTGTGTGTGTGTGTGTGAGTGTGTGTGTGTGTGGGCATGTTTATGTGGTTTATGAGGACACAAATTTGTATAATGACATGGGTATAACATAGGTATTACAAGGAGAAGGTGATTTATGAGGACATTTTCAGTGTCCCCATAATTCAAAATGCTTATAAATCATACAGAGTGTATTTTTGGGGGGAAAGTAGAAATGCACCGTCTCCTGTGAGGGCTAAGTTTAGGTGTAGGGTAGGTGTAGGGCAATAGCACATACAGTTTGTACAGTATAAAAACCATTACACCTATGGAGAGTCCCCGTAAACCATAAAAACCAACATGTGTGTGTGTGTGTGTGTGTGTGTGTGTGTGTGTGTGTGTGTGTGTGTGTGTGTGTGTGGCCCGAACACATTCTGACAGCGAGCGTGGGCACAAAGCAACCGAAGCCAAATGCCGTCCCACAGGCCTGAAATCATTTTTTAAATTAAATGTTCATTGTATTTAGTGCAGTGTGTGGTGCAATGATATTTCTAGCCAAGGACATTATTATATATTTTATCAGTGATCTTCATTCTTATTAGTTCATGTATTAAAGCTTTAACACCGCACTGAATCATATTGCAAGAAAACTGATGTATGAGGAATTTTCTGATTGCATCATGACTCAATGAATTAACATTTTCCCATAAATACTGTTTAGTTAGATGAATCATTTTATGATGTTACCTTTTGAAAAAGTGCCAAAAATGAATGAATGAATAAATAATACAAATTATGAATAACTTATTAAATTAATAACACAACAAATAAATCTCTCATTTTGGAAAAAAAATCGTTAGCTATTTTTAGTACTTTAGGCTTTGAACTAGTAATGCAACTATGCAAACAACTTATTATTAATAAGAATTATTGTCCTCAAAATCCTTGAAATAAGATAAGTATGCTATGGAGACGAAAGACTCATATTTAAGATAAATAAGTCATAATTTCTCATGCAGTGTTCTTTCTCAAGTACGTTTATCTTGTTTCAAGGACTTTCAGTGATATTTTAACAAGAAAACAAGTAATAAAAAACTTTTTTGTAGTATGCAGGTAACGTATTTAGGATTTTGGTTAATCATTTAAAAAGTGGCCATTGAAAAATGCTTATTTATATATAAAAAGTGCAAATGTGAATATTGGTGTAATTTGTATTTTTTCATATGTTTGTATTTTGAGATTGAGGTGGGAGAATATGATTTTTTAAAGAAATGTTGTGAACTGAAAAACACAAGTAGTATGTGTGTGCAGCAGTGACTCCAGATCAATATGTGTGATATCAGTTCCAGAGGAATCTGACAGAAAGAGTCAGTGTTGGAGGCAGAATGAAGCTCTGTGATCATGAGCTGATGTTCCTACAGCACAACATTACCAGAGACAGACCAGCACCATGTGCACAACAATCAAACACACTTCAGGACATGAGACGCGTAATATAACACACACATTAAACAAGAGAAAGTGTGTGTGTTACCTGTGCGTCCAATGTGTTCTGAGTTCGGTCCACACACAGAGGCTCGTCACAATCCTTCAGTTTCCTCATCTGTGAACAGATCAGGGTACGCTTAGCAAAGAGCCCTCGAGATGAAGTCAAATATGACCAATACTAAAACAACTATATCAAGATCTTTCTGATTTTAATTCACTTCAACAATTGTTCTTTTCTCTTTTCTTTGAAGAACAACGATTCTCACGGTCTTGAAACACCTGCATTTCAATTTTATAAGTGTGATTTCTAGACCTGGAAAAGTCATGGGAATTATTACAACCTTAACACAATATGGGCATTTTTATAATGAATACACACTTTACCAGTTATGCAAATGCTTTTAATTAGAAACTGAGTTATTTTAGGGTTATTTAAGGTTTATTTATTTCAAATAATGAAGAATGTTTATGTATGTCATGGTTATTAATATTAATAATAGCCCGGAGGAATATTTTTGGAATCCTCAAATGTAATTATTTTATTTGTGATTTTTAAATGACTTTTATGATTTGTAAGTTTCAGGACTCTGAATATCGACGTGCACAGTGAGAGGCCAAAACGGCTGAGATCCACTGCCTTAGAACTGTATTAGTGATCTTATCTCATAGATTTTAATTGTTTTTCTATCAGATTAGTGATCTTTTCTATCTCCAGAACCTTAAAGAACCCTCAAAGGAAAACTACACATAGTGAGATTAGTTACATAAAAATCAAATGGAGCATTCATGAGCCTTTTCAATTAGTGACGACACATTGAATGTCTTCACAAATCACTCATGTCATCATATTTTATGATATTTTACTGTATTAGTGAGGATATTTGACCCTAACAAGTATACAGACTACAGTATACAAAACTTTACAAACACGCTACCCAAAATCTCCCAAATGCAAAAAAACGGATTCTCTTATAACACTTTCCATGCTCACCTCAAACATACTCCACAATGTGTGTGTGTGTGTGAGTGTGTGTGTATGCGCACGTGTGTGTGTGTCTGTGTGTGTGTGTCTGTGTGTGTGTGTGTGTGTGTGTGTGCGGGTGTGTGTCTGTGTATGTGTATGCGTGTGTGTGTGTGTGTATGTGTCTGTCTGTGTGTGTGTGTGTGTGTGGTGTCTGTGTCTGTGTGTGTGTAGGTGTGTGTGTATGCGTGTGTATGCGTGTTTGTGTGTGTGTGTGTGTGTGTGTGTCTGTGTGTGTGTGTGTGTGTATGCGCGCGTGTTTGTGTGTGTGTATGTGTATCTGTGTCTGTGTGTGTGTGTGTGTGTGTGTGTGTGTGTGTGTGTGTGTCGCACAGACCTTGGCACTGCTGTCAGAGTGGCGTCTGGTACACGCCTGTAGCTGCGTCATCCACAGCTGCTGTTCTGTAGCGTCCACCGCTGGGACAGAGGAATTATGGGAGAAAACATGAGAGAGAGCTCGAGAGTAAATATGCAAAGCATTAATGCATTATAGTCACCATGGAAACAAATTAAAAGATGCATTCTATGTTAGATTGGGACTGAAGTAAAACACCAAAAGTTTACCAAGCAGAGAACTAACTAAGACGTAAATACAATTTAAATATAAAAGTACTGAACTCTAAAGTATAAAGTATAAAATTCAAACTCTAAATATAAACTAGAGTATAATAGTATCTCACTGATACTGAAATAACACACTGATCTTTCACAATGACTGCTGAGGGTCAGACCTCAGACGAGTGGCCCTGAACACCGCATCACTTCCACATTCAACAGGAAGTCAGACTATTCCTATCGAGACAAAACAAGCACCAATGAAGCACTTGAGCTGAAATCATCAACTCACTGAGGTTCATCAGGGCATCAATATTAACAAACCAGAAGAACAGACAATCAATGAGAAACAGAGCAGCAGCCGCCCAAACATAAACACAACATAACACACACACAGACACACACACACCACACACACACACACACCACACACACACACACACACACACAGACACGCACACACACACACAGACACGCACACACAGACACACAGACACACACGCGCACACACACACAGACACAAGGACACGCACACACACACACACACGCACAGACACACAGACACGCACGCCACACACAGACACATGCAGACACACACACACACAGACACAGAAACACACAGACACGCACGCACACATGCACACACATGCACGCACACACACACACACACGCGCACACAGACACGCACACACAGACACGCGCGCACACACACGCACACACAGACACACGCAGACACACACACACACAACAACACAGACCACGCCCACGCGCACACATCCTGACATAGACATGTGGGGGTGTGTTTTGAATGAGCCGTTTTAGGGGGCCGTGGACGAGTCTTAACTTTGATAAAGAATATCTCTTTGGTTTTGAGACTTTACTCTTGTAACTTCATGGATCTCATTTATGCACAATCAGCTTGAAACACCCCAAAGCTAAAGGAAACTTGAAATTGCATCATATGACCCCTTTAATCAGATGCCTAGTGTTTCCTATCCACACTTAACAGTTTTATATTTTATGTCTTTTTTTTGTCAGCTTGCAACACCTTCTGATTTTGCTACAGGTGCCAAAAACAAATGAGCAAAAATAAATGCATTAAATATGTAATCAATATAAAATAAAATAAAAATCAATATAAAATAAATCTAAGTAAATACATATAAATAAATACAAATATACTAAATGAATAAATCTAAAATAAAAATGTTATAGTAAATGAATAAATAAATATTTTTTACGCTGGCAAGCTTGGATTTCATCATAAATTTAAGACGACATGACGTGATTTCCGTTCGTCATCAAGACCCTTGGTTTATGGACCCCATAGCTTAGCCAATCCTCACAACTGAGAGCCACCGTGGACCAGCTATGGTAGAATTGAGCTACTAAACCTCACAGTAAACTACCCAGAACCCCTTGAGACGGCGGCAGCAAGTCAATGTGGCAGATGTTCTTCTTCTCACTGTTTCTCAGTTATTGTTGCTCATAGAAATAGATTGGTCTCTCATCAGGACATGCAGCACTTATGATGCAGCACTACAACCTTCATCAGATCCATTTAATTGCTAATCTTATGAACCAATGCATCCTGGGTCACGAATACTTCATTTAGAGCCGCTCGGGCATTAGCAATTAAACAAGCTTCCACTTTAACTAGGTGATGAAGATTCTTCTGTAATGAAGCAGGATATGACTGACTGCAATTAACAGAGATTGCTAATAAACACAGAGTCATTCTCAACAATAAACCCGATGACACCGACAGAACATTGGAAACACGTGTAGGATTTTATTCCTGATGCGCAGATGTTTTCAGCATCATTACTCCAGTCTTCAGTGTCCACATGATCTTCAGAAATCATTATAATATGCTGTTTTATTGCTCAAGAACATTTGATTATTATCAATGTTGAAAACAATTGTGCTGCCAAATATGTTTGCAGAAACCATGATAAACCAGATTTTTGGGGATTCTTTGATGATTGGAAAGATTGAAACCATATTTACTTGAAATAGAAATCCTTTCTAACATTATAATGTCGCTTTTTATCAATTTTAATGCATCCTTGCTTAATAAAGTATTATTTCTTGGGGAAAATAATCAAATTTTTGAATGGTGGTGTATAGAACTGACATCCAAATGGAAGTGAATCATCTGTTTAGTTCACAGTTTTTCTCCATATGGCTGGAGAAACAGACTGAATGTCAGCGACAACCAATACAAAAGCCTCCAGCACTGCAGACAGAACAATATTGAATAATTGCACAAACTCCTGCATGAAATATACATTTTTGTAAGAGAGGCCACTGGTTTGCCGTGGTAATAGCCCAATACTGCTGCATGGAACGAGTAACCTTTAGCTCATCGTCCCCGAACGCACTGACCTGAGTCACGAGCGCGAGTGTAAAATACCTCTGAGTTTGAAGAGCTCTCCATTGGTCGAGCTGACGATGAACATGTGAGGCGCCTCATCGCTCGCCGTCACAGACGCACCAATCAGAGGCAGGGATCCGCGGGGCTTCTGACTCCGCCCCTGCTCACTCACGAAATACTGCAGCTGACCCACATCAGGGTCCAACATGAAATACCTGCACACACACACACACACACACACAGATTAACATCCATCACCATACATTCATGCATCACCCTGGAATGAAGTGAGAATGACTCAGTGTGTTGCATTTGTAACCCCCCCAACACGGGTCCGCACCAACTCACCGAGCGGGTCTCCAACCCGGGACTCCGGCGCGGGAGGGGGCGCTCTAACAAGGAACGCCAAAGGCTACAGCCGCTAGCGTCAGTCGCTAGAGCGCCTCCTTTTGAGGTCAGGGGAGCGA
>QVTF01008525.1:5000-24052 GCA_003573665.1 Oxygymnocypris stewartii | reverse complement strand
TGTTTCTAAAGGACTCGATCCTAATGATCTGAGGAGTCTGTTAGGTTTATATTTAGCAAGAATATCTGCAATGTATTTTGGTCCTAGGCCATTGAGTGATCTATAAATGAGTAAAAGCTCTTTAAAATCGATCCTAAATGTAACTGGAAGCCAGTGTAAGGACCTGAGGACTGGTGTGATATGCTCATATGTTCTGGTTCTAGTCAGTATCCTGGCAGCAGTGTTCTGGATGAGCTGCAGCTGTCTAATGGTCTTCTTTGGAAGGAGACCATTACAATAATCCACCCTGCTGGTGATAAAGGCATGAACACGTTTCTCCAAATCTTGACTGGAAAAAACATCTAATTCTTGCAATGTTTTTGAGATGATAGTATGCTGATTTTGTTACTGCTTTGACATGACTACTAAAGCTAAGGTCTGTCTCCAGAATCACCCCAAGATTTCTGACTTGATTTTTAGTTGTCTGACCCGTAGAGTCAAGGTATGCATTCACCTTGAGAACTTTGTTTCCAAATGCAATGAATTGTTTAAAAAGGAATTAATTGATGGAATTACATTTTGTCTCTACAGCAATCTTAGACTGATGCATTACAGGCCGCAGATTTTATGGGTCAGCCGTACGGCTTGAGAAGGCCTTAGACTTTCTATCACGTGATAAAACAGAAATAAAGGAAGCTACAGGCACACAGGGTTCCCGCTTGCTCTGTAAACATTTGTGAATGTTGCTGCCAATATAGCGGGGACCCGACACATATCACTGAGCAGGGTTTGGGCCCTGGCGTTGAGGCAGCAGTCACAAGCTCTCACAGGAGGAAGGAGAGCTTGGCCTGCAGTTTTTGGTGGTTGGGGAGCCTGCCGTTTTTTAGTTGATATCTTGGGGCTTCCAGCGAAGGAGCGGGAGTTTGGTCCCAGCATACACCAGTTCCTCCATTTTCTGTGAGTGGAGATGTTGGAGAGAGAGATAATGTGTCTGATGAGCGTGGCTCTGGCTCTGGTGTTTCTGGTGGCTGTGAAATGTTGTTATGGCTTCCCTGGCTGTTTTCCAGAAAGTCGTCCTTGGTTGCTGAGTCTTGGAGCTGTTGTAATACGTCACAGTCTGCATGTAATGAGCTCTGTGGGCAGGGCTCAGCTGGGATGTCTATGAGCAGTGGTTGTTTTGGCTGCATGGTGTTATCAGTGTCCTTGTGGGATGTGTCAGCCACATGATGACTCTGAAGCTGAAATTAAGTCCTGTGGTCACTTATACTCTGTCCAGGTGTGTGTGTGCCATTGCTGTCATTACGTTTTTTTAATCTTTATGGACCAAACGTGTACGTTTCATAAACTATGATTGAACACAGAGCTTGTTTTGCGATAATCCAAAAGCCTATAGAAAAATCCTATTGGCTTTTTGTAGAGGGAACCAGTTTCATGCTAACAGCCGATCCGCCTACAGAGTGACGTCATAGTTCCCCCACTCTATTGAGTAGCCCACTATCAGAGTCCTGGGCTCGGCTGCGCTCTGAGCTGAGTGCCGCTGTCTGCTTGACCTCGAGCTTCTGTTAGTAGCAATGTTAGCTGCTGGCTGATTCGATCCATGTTTAGTCACATTTGGGGATTCCTCGCCCACATTCATTAATGCTTCAAAGCTGTTCTCAAGATGTATAGGGTGTTGTAGATTACCAGTTTTTACAAGTCTTGTTATAGACGTATCTGGGGTAGAGGATCCTACGGCAGCAATACGAGATACTTGTGACAATCTGATGTCTCGAGTGCCTTTGGGTCTCGCTCCCTGTTTCTGCCACCGATTAGTCTGTCGATCAGTTTCGGCTTGTTCCTCTACACTTGGTATAAACGGTTGAGATTCACAGGACTCACCGGCTGTATGCTGAGGGGGTCCGTGATGACGATCTGCTGTGTGTTCCACCTGTTTTGGAAGTCCAGCAAGTAACTTTGTTTCAAGAACCACAATCCTTTGTAGAAGTCTGTGGCAGTTCATGCAGCATGTAGATTCGACAAGAGGCATTTTCTTTCCCGTTTCTGTTAGAATGTCGGCAGCTGTGTTTTCCCGTCTCCGGAATGTAAGCTGCTGGCAGTGGGAGGCAAAGAGTCTTCTTTTTCCCAAAAATGTGTTTGAGCACTGTGTTGATCTGCAGAAGTTAAAGTCTTGGAGAGATCTGAGAAAAGTACATAAATAGGGAGAAATGCGCAGAGCAATAAGCGAGAGCGTCCGAACAGTAGCGAAGCCGGAAGCGAAGATGGTTAAGCTCATGTGATCGTTTTCCTCTAAGCCGAAGATAAACATACGCAATGGAAAAAAAAGTAAGCTCTGTTTCTCATTCATTTTGTTTGCACGGATTAATTCATAGTTTTATAGTATTTAGTATTTTGCATGTAGCGGCAAGAAACCTAATTCGCTGTCAAAGCAACCAGTAGAGAGACCGCAGCTTTACTCGCTGATGAGTGAGTCTCGGTCACGCAAGCACTAAACAGCGCTGCGAGATCCAGTGTGACGTGCTTTAATTCAGCGAAGAACACAAACGACTCAGTGATTTATTTAAACTAGTTTAAAGGCAAATGAATCCGTGCTGAAAACAGGAGAAACAATGTGCGCAACAATACAGTCAGAAGGCGTTTTCATCTACAAATCAACATCATTTACCATGGATTTATTGTAGTAACACTAAACGCACCACGGTACTGTGTCATAAATGTGGGATATTCAAATAAATTTGTTATATTAATGTAAACATGCATTAAATGTATTAAAGGAGTAATAGAATATAATTACATTTTTTTGTGATTAAGCTATAATGTTTGTGCATTTAGACTAAACGTATGTAGATTACTGTTTTTTCACATAAATACCGAGAAACCATATAGTTCGATTTTTACCATGGTATTGATGTGCTATATGTGTGGGTTTTAACTGTGGTTATCATCTTCATCTACTATGGAAGATCAATGGTTAATCTTAATAAAACTCAGAATAATTACATTTCACCATATACAAATATTTAGTTTACAATTTTTTACAGATGTTACCGTTTTCAATAATCAACATAAATTTACATAATCCGAATTCAAGCTGCTACAAATACTGCCAAATCAAGCTACTGGCAAACGTGCATTTCTAAGAGACAAAATGTGATATCATTATTGATAGGAACAATTGTATTGTGGTAATTTATTTGGTCATATCGTCCAGCCCTTTGGCACTTGCAAAAATGTTCTCCTCGTTTTACATTATCTTCTATTAGAATTTAAAATGCGTATATCAGCAGTCCTAGTTTTGGTTCCCCTTTTTGAATGACGACTACTGCCGTCTGCTGGTGCGGAGAGTTATTACTGCTCACGCAGGCCCAGGATGTACATGCTAATGTAGGTTTACCCTGTTGGGTAAATTAACATTTTACTCCACATGGCCCAGGAGAACTTAAGAGAACATACACTTGACTTTCTTAATTAATGTAATGACAAAATAAGAAAGGAAACATGTCGACGTCAAACAGAAGAAAACTTTAAAAAGAAATACTTATTCCATAGTGGTGATAATGTATGGTGGGAACTCTAGTGGTTTTCATTTCTAATAGAGTGATGAGGTTAGGGCTGGGAAAATAAATCGATGAATCGAGATTCTGCATCGATTCTTTGATTTTCCAAATGCATCGCAATTCTTTCTCGAGTCGATTCTAGCTTAGTATTGAACAGCAGATTGTGATGCATGCTTTAACAGCCGTACTCTGCTTGTTTCCAAATCCTTACACACACACACACACACACACACTAAAATAATCATTCATAAAATTCGAAAAGTTTGAAGCGAATTACAAGGGTTTTTTCACAGTGGGATGTGTTTACATTAATCTCGCGTCATAAAAGCATTCCGAGCCGAGGTGAAATTACATGACTCGGCTGAACCCACAAGCGCTCTTCAGCACTCTTATTCACGAGCATTTCAGTGTGCAGATAAAAACTAGACTAGAGCGCCATCTGCTGTTAAAATCTATGCTAAGAATCGATTTCAGAAGAGAATCGCGATTCATTCGAAAGATCTCGGAATCGATTCTGCATCGATTTATCGCAGCCCTAGATGAGAGATGATGTACTTTTGTAGGCCAAAACCTAGAAAAAAGTTAGCATTTTAACACTATCCTTCCATATTCCTGAAGAAAATGTTTTATTTTAAATTGGGTTTTAGGTCTGTCGAATACATTTAGACATATTTCAAAATCCATAAAAGTGTGGTCAGTCCATACCTTGCCCTTGGGCGGTTGTGTGTAAGCTTTCAGGCGAAGACGGAGGTCATGGGCAGTGTCCATCAGATACTGTGAGGATCGAATCAAGATCTCATCCACTGGACCAGCTGTAGGCCAGTGAGCCTTCATTATAGAACCGCTCTGTATGGAGAAAAAAATCAATAGTGTTAATTGCGCAGCTCTAGTCAGTTAAAGATTTGTTTAATTTCAGTTTCTACTAAATAAAATCTAAAAATGAAAACAAATAAGGGATAATGTTTAGTCAGCCAGTTGTTATCAGCGGTTTAAAAGAATATAATCTTAGAGCATTGAAATTACAAATTTTAAATTGAATGGACAAAACATAATAATGCAAGAATGGATGTACTACGGAATGCGATTTAGTCTAAATAAAGCTTTCACTAAATATGTTTAATTATTTTAAGCATTCCTTTTTTGGGCAGTTGACAAATAAAAATTTGACTATTTCTTATGGTTTGAAATAGAAAAAAATAAAAATTAAAACCTTATCATAAAAATTAACATGAGAAAATTGTATCTCCATTCTTAGTTACAAATGGCAGGAGAGAGGTTTATCTTCAATGTTACAGTTTTTCTTGTTTTGATAAATTGACATTGATAAGTCAACTACCCATTTATATTCTGGAAAAATAAATCCTCAAAATTAATGGTAACTAAAACTAGACATTAAGGATATTTTTCTTACTATAATTAACTGAATTTCAATTCAGAATATGGTCAAAAGTATGACATTGTTGCATGATTGTATCTGTTGCATATAGTTTAGGATTTGTGCCTTTGAAACAAACAATTGCAACACCAAGATGTACCGTATTGTGTGGATAATGCTATTTACTGTAGTTCCTCGATACTATGATTGGCTGTGAAATGTTATGGTTTAGGAGTAAGCAGGCAATTCCTTAGTGGAAACCTGTCCTTCAGCGTAGAGGGGGTCTCACCTTCCCCAGCAGGGACCAGGTGTGTTCACACAGGTGGGGGCAGATGGGAGTCAGCAGGAGTGTTTGGTTCTCGATAAACTGGAACACAATATCCCTGTGCATGCCCTCGATGGCCAACTCCCTGTATTTATCCTTGGCGGCCTTCAAAGAATCAGAAACTTGTTATACACCGCCTCGCTGCCATAGTTTACACTGCTGAAAATGTCCTGACATATTATGGAATGACACATGCAGTCTATTGAAGTGAAGGATGGTGAATGTAGTTTCGTATGCATTACCTGAAACTCAAAGAAACCGCTCTTCAACGCCTCTTTGTACATCATTCTCTCAAAGTGCTGCTCTGTTTTAATGATGCTGGAATTCATTTCACTGCAGACAGACATAGATAATCAGGTGAAAATAAATAAATAGATCAAATATAAAGACCCTTTTACAGATTAAAATTGTGCCTTAAATTAGCAGTCAGTCATTCTAAACAGTTAGGAATGAATGACTGAATGAATGAGTGACTGAATGACTGATCGTTCTATACATACACTACTGTTCCAAAAGTTTGTGGTCGGTAAGACTTTTTCAAAAATGTTTTTAAAAGAAGCTCACCAAGGCTTTATTTATTTAATAAAAAATACAGTAAAAAACGTTTTCTTTTTTTGACTTTTAAAACCCAATTTTATTCCAGTGATGGCAAAGTTGAATTTTCTGCATTATTACTACAGTCATCAGTGTCACACAATCCTTCAGAAATCACTCTGATATACATATACATTTATTCATTTAGCAGACGCTTTTATCCAAAGCGACTTACAATTTAGGAATACAATAATCGATACATTATAAAGAGGCATCCAGTCACAGGGAGTACTTGTCACAACATTTCAGGCATTGTTCAGAGCAAAACTAGCTAGACAGGGGTGGGAAGTTCATTCCACCAGCCAGGAACGGTAAATGAAAACGTTCTGGAAAGTGATTTTGTGCCTCTCTGTGATGGCACCACGAGGATTCGTTCACTCGCAGATCTCAAGCTTCTGGAGGGGATGTAGATTGTCATCAGTGAGTGGAAGCAGGCGTGTGCTGAGCCTGTGGCTGTTCTATATGCAAGCATCAGTGTCTTGAATTTGATGCGAGCTGCAACCGGGAGCCAGTGCAAGGAGACAAAGAAAGGTGTGACATGGGCCCTTTTGGGTTCGCTGAAGACTAATCATGCTGCAGCATTCTGAATCATCTGTAAAGGTTTGATTGTGCATGATGGAAGTCAAGCTAGAAGAGCATTGCAGTAGTCCAGTCAAGAAATGATAAGGCCCTGGACAAGAAGTCGTGTAGCGTGCTGTGTAAGGAAGGCCCTGGTCTTTCTGATGCTGTGCAATGCAAACCTGCAGGATCGAGCAGTTTTTGCGTATTTGGTCTTTGAAAGTGAGCTGGTCATCGAAAATTACCCCAAGATTTCTGACTGAGCTTGATGGGGTAATTGTTGATGAATCTATCTAGATGGTGAAATCATGTTGTAGAGTTGGAGTGGCGGGGAAGACAAAAAACTCAGTCTTTGCCAGGTTGAGCTGTAGGTGATGTACTTTCATCCATGCCGAGATGTCAGCCAGGCAGCCTAAGATCCGTGCAGCTACCGTTGGATCATCAGGTCAAAATGAGAGATAGAGCTGTGTGTATGATGGGACCCGGTGATGTAGTGTATGTGGAGAAGAGGAGGGGTCCAAGAACCGAGCCCTGGGGAACCCCAGTGACCAATTGATGTGCTCTGGATTCCTCCCCTTCCCAGGCCACCTTGAAGGACCTGCCAGTGAGATAGGATTCAAACCAGCGAAGTGGAATCCCAGTGATGTCCAGTGATGAGAGGGTGGACAGGAGGATCTGATGGTTAACCGTGTCAAAAGCAGCAGATAGATCCAGCAGAATGAGAATCGATGATTTGGAATCAGCTTTTGCAATCCGCAAGGCTTCAGTGACTGAGAGTAGCGCCGTCTCAGTTGAATGTCCACGTCTGAACCCTGATTGGTTAACGTCCAGTAGGTTATGCTTTGACAGAAATGAGGATAACTGGTTGAAAACAACCCATTCAAGCGTTTTCGCTATGAATGGAAGGAGAGAGACCGGTCTGTAGCTATCTGTGAGTGAAATGTTAAGTGTTTTTTTTTTAGCAATGGGGTTACCCGAGCCTGCTTGAATGCAGTTGGGAAGGTGCCTGTAAGGAGAGATGTGTTGATGATGTGTGTGAGTGCTGGTTAGAGTGTAGGAGTGAATGCTTTGAGAAGGTGTGAGGGGATTGGATCTAGAGGACATGTTGTAGGATGGCTGGAGAGGAGAAGTTTGGATACTTCGGCCTCCGTGAGGGGGCAGAAGGAGAAGAGGGGAGTTTTATCTGTGGAAGTGGTTGGTTTGAGATCCTGCGTGTGTGGAACTGGCTACTGATTTGGCTACTGGCTACTAATTTGATGCTCAAGACACATTTATTATTATTACCAATGTTGAAACCAGTTGTGCTGCTTAGCATTTTATAAAAACCATGATACATTTTTTTCAGGATTAATGGAAAGTTCAAAAGTAAAGCATTTATTTGAAACATAAATCTTTTGTAAAATGATAAATGTCCTTACTTTTAAATTACTTGTCATTCTGTATGAAAGCATTGATTTCTTTCAGGAAAATAAATAAAATTAATTAATTTTACTGAACCTAAATCTTTGAATGGTAGTGCACCTATTTTTGTTTTATTTTCTCTACTTAACAGAACACTTCTATTATTGTTATTATACCACAATATAATACATTCACTATATTACTGCATGGAAACAAGTGAATTTAACAAGAATGCCTTCTGTCAGCACTTTGTGTTACCTAATAAATACTCTGTCATTAAACGTGTCAGCTGGTCCGGTCCTCAGGTTGTTCTGATTGGCAATCATCTCTTTCACCCACTCCACCCATGTAAAGAGACGCAATATTCCTGCATCTGCCATGGCCTCGACAAAGTTAGCATCCTCCACTGTGTCTCCTGCATCAGCCAGAGCCAAACGCATACCTACAACACAGACAGACAGAGAGAGAGAGAGAGAGACAGGTTGGCATGGGTTTAATGAGGTGTGTGGCATTTACATTCATAATTCTACATTAAACCTACTCCTGCTGCAGTAAGAGTCTGACCGCATGTAAAGTGTTTGGCCTTCAAAAGAACCAGTATTTAGGAAGGACTTACCATCTGCTGAGAACTTGGAAATGGCTTGACTCAAAGTGAGAAAGTTGCCAGTGGATTTGGACATCTGGTGGGTATAAACAACTAATGAGATGACTGAAGAGGACCATCCACAACATGTGTGTTCATAAACACAGAGGAACAAACTAAAACTGCTTTGTTAATTGAAATACCACTGAAAACAAACAAACAAAAACTTGACATAGATATGTTGCCTCTCCAACTAACTGAAATAAAATAAGTATAAGCACTAAAATTACTAAAACTGAAATAAAAATGAAAGGCAAAAATAAATATTTAAAACAACAAAAGTACATCACATAAAAAAAGCTGAAAATATTAAATAAAAGCACAATCGAAATGTTAATAAATACTATAATATTATGATCAGTTATGGACTTTTTGTTAAGAGATTTGTTTTTGTAAAGAAATTCTCAAATTCAGAAATGTGGTCCTCACAATTACACTGGAGCACAATTTATTGTATGGTGTTTAAGGTTAGCACAAACTCAGTGTATGTCTTTCCTAACAGAACAGTCAGAAGAGGAAGATCATCTCACCTTTTCAGAGTTTAGCAAAAGATGACCATTGGCACGAACTGCTTTTGGCCATTTGCCACTATCATGAAAAAAATGTATAAATAGCACAAAGCGTGAAAATGTGTAGCAATGCAAATATCCATCAGGGTGCAAATAGAAATTAAACAGCTATATTACTACCAGAATATTACTTCATATTTCCTGGTTAATTAAAAAATATTGCACATCTCCTTTAAATTAAGTAGTAATAGTTAATAAAAATGTAGGGGAAGCTGAGATACAGCAGAAAAAAAACTACTTTTACATTCTTGTAATGTACACTGCATTTTCTTGTAAATAAGTAAGCTGCAGCGTACCTGTCTTTGGGCCACATGGCTACATGATTGTAGAGGTAATAGGAGAGGTGGTTTGGCACCAGATCTTTCCCTGATACTCTCACATCTACAGGGTACCAGAACTCAAACTCCCTCCTGAGCTTCTGCAGGTTCTCCTTTGGGATGTCCGTCTGTGGCAAAGGTGCTGTTTTGAAGAAGATGAAATCCCACACCTCCCTTGTCATCTGCTCGGCTCTAACGGGAGGACATGTGTTTTTCTGTATCACTTTTTTTGTGGATTACCTTTTTTATTCAAGTAACAATGAATATTGTGTGACAGTATATTCAGATGGTCAGTAACATGTTCTTTTTGTTCTCAATTTGATTCACAGTGAGTCTGACACATTTTACATAAGCTTTATCTTTCAATTCTCACACAATTTCTATTTTTATTCGATTTAATAGCATATTTTCCATGATATTTAAGCTGGATTCATCATCCGAACACTGTGGGGTTGTTAAATGCAAGCAGATATTAGGGTACAGGAACATGTACATTTTACTTTAATTACTTGTTAAATTAAAGCTGCAGTCCGCAAGTTTTGCCTCTTTGTCGCCACCTCTGTTCGAAAACCTGGAATTGCAGCTGCTTGTGGAATTATCTTCCTTGCATGTGCTGTGCTCTGGCTCGGCTCCAGCGTGGATGAATCTAATGTTTTGAGGAGTATGTGTGGCTGTCAGTCACCGCACTGGTCTGGATGTTTACTGTGCTTCGCAATCACAGATTCTAGCCTACGTCTCGGATTAGGAACCAAATAAGAATTTTCACTAGATATTGCCATCTGAACAAATAACAAGTCTACCACGTTTGTTCTGACCAACTGAGAAAAAAATCATTACCATAAATCGCGCTACCAATTAGGGCTGCAAAGATTAGTTGACATAATTGACAACAAAAAATTGTTGTTGTCGAGTAGTCGTTTGATCTCATATGACCTAATGTAAGAGCCTGCAACAATACGGTTTGACCAGTGTGGCGCTGTAGCGTAAGACTGTAGTTCAGCTCTCATGGATGCAATTCAAGAGAAGACAGCGCTTCAAAGTTCAAACCCAGCCGAACGAACCTGAAGCTGCCGAGCAGTGTTTGGATGAGATGAATATGAAAATATATTCTGCGCACTTTCCTCTCAATAAGGAAATAAATACAACAAAAGCTTACAGCGGGGGAAAACAGAAGTAAAAAACGCATCCGATTACAGCGATGTGGATGTTTGCACGAGCTCTGCAGTAAAGTCCAGTCACGTCACGTTTATTTAAATAGTACTTTATGCAATAGATAGTCTTAATTCAAGCAGCTTTACGGTATTAAACATGAAAAACCAGAGTCAGTGTTGATTTCAGTTAGAATTTCTGTTATTTCTGTTTTAAAGCAGCTCTCCAGTGTGGAGCTAGCTAGTGATAAAATATTATTTATTGCTGGGTAAAAAAACTTATTTCATTAAAGGGATAGATTAGTTTGCAAAGATCAAAGCTTGATCTAGCTCAGGGCTTTGATTATCATATACCTATAAAGTATTTTAAGAGAGATTATTTTGTGAATAAATATTTTATCCAAAAATAAAACGTCTTATCACTTAGCTTTATTTGTTCTTATCCATATGACTTACAAAAGGAGATGTTAGGCAGAAAGATGTCATTCAGTTACTTTTTAATATAGCTAATTACATGGTGAATGAGAGAGTTTCTCTGTCGGTCATCTATTGTGTTGTGCATAATGTATTGTAATTACATATGACTTTCAAAAGCTGAAGTGATTACGTTATATATTTGTTAGAATATGCATAACTCAACATTGTAACTAATTGCAAAAGCTGAATAATCAGTCAATGTCTATGGATTAATCAGTGGAAATAATCGACGATTAGTCGACGAATCGTTCTAATAATTGTTAGATTAATCGATTATCAAAATAATCGTTTGTTGTAGCTCTACTACAAATGGTGATTTAATCTAAAGATCAGTTGGCTCATATCACACCAAACCGTGCAAATCATTATTATTGTTATACATTTGTTTCTCAAATTATTATTGTTAACAACATCAGCATTAAGTATAGTGTGTATTATCGTGGTAGATTTCAACTTCTGTACAGTCTAATATAATTGTCATGCCATTTGAATTTCACATTAAGAATTCGTTTAACCCAGAAAGCACATGATGCTACCTTCAAACTGGTTTTCTTTAAAATACAAATCTTGTGTAATCTGTAATCTGAAGCACATTTAAAACATAAAAAAATAATAATAATAATTCACATGCGTTTTCATAAACACATAATACATTCTGGATTACAATCCATCATCAAAATGATCAATTTAATTATTCCAGCTGCTATGAGAAAAGGCAATAATTGAGCCGCCACCTGCAGGATCCTCACGTGATAGCATACTAGCCGGGGACAACTTCTGTATTTTTACAGACGTTTACTTAATGACGCAATGCCATGCTCGAATAGGAGATAGTTTTGAACACTGGCTGATTATGTACTTGCTCAAATATTGATTTCGGATCATTTTTAAATCAAACAAAGTTACAGAATGCAACTTTAAATATATTATCTATGTTATCAATGTTCTAAAAATTCAGTTAAGACACAAATTCTATTTGTAAAATTGACTTAACCATTTTACTAAAGTCTGACTAGATGAAAATATGACTGTTTTGTTCACAAATGAACAACTTTTAATATAATCGGCAGCAAGAAAAAAGCTAAACATAGGCTATAAACAAACCAGACCACAGTCAAATGACTTCAACATCACCCCATTAAGCATTTTCTAACTAGAATAGTTTACATGAGTATGACCATATACACAATGAGGCTGTAAAAGTGAAATATATTCGTTTTCCTCTATGGTGTGATGCCGTTGAATGTCCCTGACTACTACAGTAGTCCCATTTAGCCACCTGCTTGTAACCTCCTTTTTCATGATAATTACTGGAGTATTTTATCATGTCATGTCAACATCTGGAGCTCATGTTTACAAGTTATTTCAGTGCATTTAATCAAAAACACATTCAAAAAACTTATTGACTTCAGAATGATGGATCAAGAAGTGCTAAAATGCAAATTTTGGGGTTTTGGCCTACAAAAAAATTGTCATCCCTGCAGCACTCTATTTAATCTTTAAAGTGAATCAGTGACTACCTGCTCCATGCTGGTGGTAAAATGTCAAGTGTTAAGCTGAATAAACTGGGGAAAATGGGTATGATCTACATATAATTTAAAGTAGGGATGGGCAATATACCGGTAGAAATGATTAACCGGCAGAAATTTGTCAATGGTAGATATTTTGGACTAACTCTGAAACAGAGTTATCTTTGCCACTTTATAGGCCTTGAATGGTTAAATACACACACTTGTTGCAAAAAAGCAAACAGCTGGGAAAGAAGCACACGTGTAACAGTATATTGAATCCGGGCAGCTCTTAAAGTGACGGCAGTCTAATATTCGGTCATCCATGTTCATCAAACAACAAAAGAGAGAAAAATCTCTCACTGTTCTTGACTAAATCACTTTTGTAACTTTAATACGAATAAATACATATTTAAATTTACACAGTGAAGAATATGCAGTTTTTTATTAATTTGATTACTTTATACAATGTATGTAGCATTTCTTATTTATTTGTTCTAATATAGTTCATTTTTGTCCTATTTCTTGTAATTAGCTTATCATTTATCACTGATTGTTTACTTGTTTTCAGTTAGCTCGAGTGTTTTTTTTGTAATATTGACAGATTGTGTGACAAAGAATTATGAAATTTCTATGGCATCAAATTTTGATATCAAAGACCTTATTTAAAGAAAAACTATAGTGATATTAATGCTGTCAAACAATTAATCGTGATTAAATTGCATCCAAAATAAAGGTTTTTGTTACATAATATATGTATGTGTACTGTGCATATTTATTGTGTATATAAATACACACACATACAGTAAATATTTGAAAATATTTACATGTATATATTTATATTCTTATATTATACATTATATATATTTAACAAATATAACATATTTTTCTTAAATATATACATGCATGTGGTGTTGTATTTATATATACACAGTGACAGTACACACACATATATTAATTAAAATCTTTTATTTTGGATGTGATTAATCATGATTAATCGTTTGACAGCATTAAGTGATACGTATCATTACTGTGAAATAGAATTATTCACATCATGACATAACATTTTGGTCATATCGCCCATCTCTATAAAGAAGGACTTCAAATTCCAAAAAAAATCATTTCAAAATCTTTTACATTCTTATGTTTTTTCCATGAATCACCAATCCTCATTCTCCTGTTTAACTGATGTTCATCCTACAAACCTTGCATTACGTAAATGTGGTAATTAGAATTGTCTGTTTATTCTATAATTCACATTGTTTTGCATTTTGTAACTGTCCTAGTTTTCTGGAAAAGCAAAATAATACCTGATTCCCAGTGGCGAGGGTGCTTGTCCGTTGAGGACCCCTCCCTGGAGGAGATGGTGCCACGGTGTAGTAAGCCATATAAATGGGTAGAGTCCGACAGGGACTCAATGAGCCATTGTTCATCCCATGGCAACCGAGTTCCTATGGGAACCAAACACATGAAAGAAATCCAAAATCAAAGGTTCTCTCTAAGGAATAGAATGAAAATTGCTGATGGTATCGCTGAGTGGTTTGGGTGGCAAGGGGAGGAGCGAGGAATGAGAGTATTACAAAAAGAAATATGGATGGGCCTTGTCCTTACAAAACCACTTTGATTAAGATAAGCTTCACACAAAGGCGGCAATCAGAGGTGATTTAAAAAGGATGTGTGCAAAGTTTGTGCAGGTTGCCGAACTATTACAAGGAATTTATTTCAAAAGAAAAATCCAACAGGATGCAGGAAAAGCTGGCAACAAAGCGTGTTAACTACAGTGACACACAGATAATCGGTTCTCACCTAGCCCATACGTTCTGGAGCAGGCATGATCCTGAAGCCAAGCCAATGTTGCTTCAAAGTTCTTCCTGGTTTCGTCACAGAAGCTGAAGAGCAAAGCATACAGTCAGTATTCATACAGCCTCTCTAGCAACAACGGTGCCACACAGCAACTTGACAATTTCCACTGTAATCTCCCATGCCACAAAGTGTGAGACTTACGTCTCCAGAGCCTCCAGGACGCCCGTGGCTTGCTTTTTCCATTCCTCATTGCCATAATCCAGATACCTGACAGATAAAGAGCCCAGTCACTGTCTGACAAGTCAAATCGGAGCAGGGACGCCACGACAAAAAAGGACTAAATCCCACAAGATCACAGGATAAGGAATGATTTGATTGAAGAGGAAGTGGAATATACTACAAAATGCGTTCTGAGATAAGATAGTTACGTAGCAGTCTGTACAAGAGTGTTTTCTGCACTGACCATTGATCAACACAATGCCACGACACACTCGTCTGCAGACCGAGATAACACCTGCTTCTCCGGCTCCATGTAGATCATCGCCTCACCCTAACAAAACAAATTAAAAAGGGTTGGACTTCTTTCTGATACTTTATAAAAAAAAATAACAATTGATTCACAACTCATAATTTAATGTTCAAACCATACAAAGTCTACTGTATCATATATAATACACAAACTTCTAAGGCCTCTAAATGATTAACAATCAAAACTTGTTGTGCACAATCTACTTGTTTAGGAAGTAGAAGGGCTTTTAGTATCATTTTAAAAACATCCACCATCAGGCTGTGATACAGATTATGTCATTTTAAAATCATTAATGATTTTTATAAAGCAAATGTGGGAAAAAAAACTATTTTACAGCAATATTTTAAGATGTACGCTTACCGGACTAAAGCAACTGAAGTTTATTTGATTATCCAAAGAAAATAGTTTAGAAAAATCATGTTAAAATATGAGTATCAAATAGATCAGGCTTTAGAGGACCCCCACATTAAAACCTGCAGAGATTTGATAAAAAAACTAAAATACATTAAAAACCCATCTTGCAGAGATATTGGAAGATGTAGAAGTGACAACTAAAAATTTAGAAAAATGGTTTTGCCATATAGTTTACCAATACCTAACATTTACTATTTATTTCACTATTAATCATCATTTATATACTTATACGTCTGTGAAAATGTATTTGCTTTCGCTGCAAGGGATTGCATTGCGACAATCAGAATATCATCTTATTTTTGGCCATATACACATCAACAACTGCACCAAATTAAATATTTCATCTCAGTTTGGGCCCCTGATTAATACTGGGGTGTTTTTTTTCCTTGAGTATGAGGTCCATATTGTCCTATAACATGTTACATCTAAACTGTTCCATTTAAAACAAGTTCTGACTATTATTTCATGTCATGTATTACATATGGTCCACCAACCTTCTCCACCATCATCTTCTGAATGGGCTTCTTAACATCCTGCACCTTCTGTCCCTTGAAACCCTCCACTAACATGATCTTGCAAAACAAAGTTCAGTAAAGTTGTTCAGATCTTCACATGTAGGAATAAGCTGTCATATCTAAAACAAGCATGTGTCATGGAGTGCCCATGTCTATATGCGTTCATCTATGGTACTACTGTATATTAGGGAAGAAAATGATGAATTGAAGTGATGTTGGAGTTCAGATTGTCCTTACCCCCTCATAAAAGCCCTTGAGGTAGACCTTCTCTTTGGCCTCAGCCAGTTTCTCTCTGTCATTCTGGCTTTGGATCTTTAGTTCATCACAAACCAGAGGAGCCGACAGGTTGCCATAACCTGGAATCTCAATGATTGGGTACCTGGTGGAACAGAAAACCATAAGCCACTTCAGACACAGAATCTAGGATGCTTTGAAAATAACTCAATCCATGAAGTAAAGTTGCAAACCCAGACTTGTTAGCTATGAAGATATATATATAGTATTTTTTTTTTTATTATAGCCACTTTCTAGAAACATCTTAGCAACTGATGTTTTCTAATATGACTGTAACATTAATGATTTTAATAACAATCAATTTTAAATAAACTTTACAGATTTTTTTGCTACTTTCGCAACAATGTGTAATTGTAAAAAGTAATTCTTAAACTAATTTTAAATAACCCCCCCCCCCCATAAAAAAGCATTCATTTTGCGTACTGTTACTATTAATGTTGCTGTGTGTGCAAGAATGCTATGTTTTTAATTATTAGTCATAAAAATCACATTATTAGATTTTTTCCCCAAACTGCAGCACTACTCAACAGAACAGAAGTACTCCAGTTCAAAACATGTATTGTCGTTAATATATTTTAACATAACATATCAATATTTGTATTAATAAACGCAGCTCTGGAACGGTTTAACCGCCACTGGGTTTTTCTCATAGTTGAGACTTGGATGAGGGCTTTAAAAGTGCTTCTTACCGGCTCAAATGGTAGAACCATATAATCTTGAATTCCATACTTCTCTCTCAAAGCCTAAAAAACAAAACATTTTCAGGCATTTTCACAACAGAAATATTCACCTTATCTGAACGACGGTTATTTCTCTGGGAATTTCCCTCATTGAAAAAACTCAAACAAAATCGAATCAAGAAAATGAAATGAAATGCCATAAAACAAATACAACACCTGTTTCTTTTTAATGTCCCTCAGAGCGGCGATATCATCAGGAGCATCTGACGGAACACTGGTGACAACTCCAGTTCCTGTCATGACAAATTAGATTTCAACAAACTCCATAATAAGGTAACTTACTTTAAATGCTCCACCTCACATTTTATCCCCCTCAGTCAAGACAACCAGTGATCGATACTGACATTTCTGACATTTCAATTTGGGGACGGCCCTTTCAGGACGAAACCAGGAGCCCAGGGTAGAAGAAAAAGAATAACTGACGGATCACATTAAGTGAGGAGCAGTTTGTGTTTGGAGTAATGTGATCCGTGCAGCCTGAGGGAACATCCATTATGGACATTTCCATATTCCATTTCTCCTAGCTTCACTGTGCACCGCAATGAGTAACAACCACGCTTTCCACTTCGGCTATTAAGACCATGTGTTCAGAGATGTATCTTGTCTGTGCAGGGGTAATGTGATTGCGACGATACTGTGATGCCAGGTACCTTTGTCTTCTTTAATGGTGAGCATTGGCAGGGCATAAATGGTCTGTATGAGGCGAGGGGGGGCGCTCAACGCACAGCCGAGGATGTCCTGGAAAAATGAAAGAGGGAGTGAATCTGTGAAAGAGCAGTCAGTGTGCATAAACTTGATTCAGTTTGGGAATTAAATTGTGTAATTCAACAAAAGTACTGAGAATACTTGACATAAGTTTGGTACAACATGTCAAGTTTAAAATTATGATCATTTTGTATTTAACCATTCCTTTTTGATAAAGTAAATAAAAGTACTGTTATTTTATAATACACCAGAAAAAATGGAAATTTAATATATGAACATTATATGAAACAAATCACATTTTCACTAAGTGAATGTTATAAAAATGTTACATTTCACCTCCAAATGAATGAATGAATAAATACAACAAACATAGCGTTTAACAAGACAAACCTGGCCCATGATGGTCATGAATGACAGGAACCACTCCATTCTCTTTGGTAAAGCCCTGGAAGGACATGTTCCTGGCTGACCGCTGCGTGCTGATGAACAGGTCACCGCTGGCCGTCTCAAAATAAATGTACTTCATATCTGGCCGAATCCAGCAATTCGTCTGACCAAACATGGTTTCAGGCCTCAGAGTCGCAGCCAACCAGAAAAGCGTTCTTGCCTTTAAGGCCACTGTACACATTTAGAAAACAAAAACCTTTAAACAGAGTTCAAACAAAATGACTTACAAACACCATGTGTTTGTTACAAAGCTCATAGCATGACTTCCTTTAGGAGTACCCCTGATAACCGAATATGACAATTATTCAATATCATATTATGAATTGTACCTCAGTTTTGCAGGGTAAGGTTCCACAATCTTCATCTTAATCAGGGTGTACTCTTGGGGACCAACTCCCTGTGACACAGAACATTACTGACGATGCAAACAGCCATCTTATTTTACAGCACATAATGAATGTCTTGATTAGAAACTGTGCCCACCTCTCCGGTCTGTCTGTCATGGTCCCATGCAGGGCTGACCATCTTTGGGAGAGTAACGGTGTATCTGTAAGAGCAAGAAAGGTTTCATTTCACAACTAAACATTTTAGAATTTAAAATAATATAAATTAAATGTGATAAATTACAATTATTAAATAAACAAAACAAATGTAATAGATAGTTAAACATTTATATGTTATGAATATGTTTAAGTAGATATGTCCTGAGAAGTGTAACTACTTAAAAATACAAATGTTGAATTAAAGTTTTAAAAACGGTCTTTATAAAAATACTAAGTCATTCAGTGATTTTGTGCTGACACCAATAACTAAAGTGGACGGCTGATAATTACCGTAATTAACTGACCAATCATTTTTAAAACCAAAATATGAATGGAAATTGTCAACTCAATATAAATTGTAAATTCTTACAATAAATAAGTTAAAAATATAGCACAACTAACAAAGAATATTCACCTAACGTTAGTATTTGGTTCCTGTTTGGAAGCAAATAATTATGTTCTAAAAAAAAAAAAAAAATTCTACACAAAGATGAAATAATATTCCCATAATGTTGCATACCTTTTTGACAACCTAAAAATAACTTGTATAGAACAGCTAATTTTTAGTTGTCATTTTGGATAATAATGTGTACGGTGCACAAACTGGTGCTTTTC